>BSBK01010363.1:0-95658 GCA_027943335.1 Chamaecyparis obtusa | reverse complement strand
ATCCTGCTATATCAACATTGATATACCCTTGATTTCTAGTTTCCCGTGGTCGTTATCCAAATAATGACCATATTCCATTATACTTTGCATAATTTTTTTTTGCTAAGGTTTTTTAATGGAGGGTTGTTAATTACACTGATTTTCCATCACATCTAGGATACTTGGGCATGGTAGACTAGCTGATAGAGATACTTTTCATTGAGTTGATCGACAAAGACCAATACACAGGGCCATTGTTGGTCAGAGGGTACCTGCTATAGCTCCTTTATTGGGTCCTATTGCAGATGATGTTATTCATAGCACCCAGCTTTGAGTTGCAATTGATAGTGTGGGGGACATTGCAGCAGTTTCCACATCCATATCTAGTGATTAGGATGGTCAGTACCTGATGTCTCGATGACACTCCAGATCATCAGGTGGAGCATCCTCTGGTAGGACCGCGGATGACATGTACACTACAGTAGGCATCCCTTCACTTTCTATCCTGGAGGGACTTACAGGAGAGATGACACATGTCACATTGAATAGCTTGGCTGAGGATCTATTGGATGCATATGCATTTATAGCAACAGAGCATGATATCCCCATATCAGAGGTTAGATCTCATGTGGGGTACTGTCAGATACACTCAGCCACATCCTTCTCACCTAGGACCATGGCCATAGTGGTAGTGCTCATGATGATCCACCTACTGACCACTCTATTACTGCACAGGGAGAGGCATAACGTATAGACCCTTCAATCAGTGTAGTGCATTAGTTCTCTGATATTGGCCTTGATGATGTTGAGTTCAACATGACCACTACGGGTTATCTATATTTTTTGACACATGATGATACGACTTCCATGCCATCTTATTTGGTTAGTGCATTGCATTCATCATTAGAGAGGCATGTGCGGTCTACTCATGCTGCAGATGTAGATTTGAGCTTGGACCAAACACAACAAAATCTTGATACCTTGGTTGATAGGATTGAGGCCAGAGAATCCGTGTACTATTAGTTTCTACCACCTACACAAGTATAAATTAGATTATATACATGTATTTAATGTTACAATTAAAGTTAAATTTATTTTTAAAATTTCAATCAATTGATAGATATGTGTGTGTGTGTGTGTGTGTGTGTGTGTGTGTGTGTACATGCACGTATATATATGATATATATTTTTTGTCTATCAGGATATGCCTCTTGTTACTCCTTTGAGTACTAATCATGTATGTCATTGAGACTCACTCGATGATGACATTAGTAGTGGATAGGTGAGTTTTTAATTTATTATTTATGTGTACACACTTTATAACATGTTTTCTTGTACAATATTTTAAATCAAACTTAAGATCTTTGTACAATATTTATATATTAATTTATATATCTCTTTCTTTGTAGTAATCTGCACATCCTTCACAACATGATAGTCACTTTGGGTCTGACCACTTAGTGAGGAGTCGTCATGATGAGTCCTAGGCACTTTCATAATTGATCTAGACATATTTCATATTATGTATATATATTCACATGTGTTTGATTAACTATATTTCATTTCTAGACCCTTTTGATAGAATGTTTGATACATGATTGATTCATATGTTTCATATTTACAATACTTGATCTACACATGATTGATGTTTCATGCATGTTTATATATATATATATAGACACACACACACACACACACACACACACACACACTTTAACTCTAGATACGTGTGCATGTGTGATGAACTTGTAAATTTTCAATACTTTCAATAGATTACATACATACATGTTTAATTTAAATTTGATGTTTGATTTCAGTAGATTACATACATGAATGATGTTTGATTTTACATGTTTATAATGAAAGTTATGAATGATGTAAATTTGACACATGTGAGCTGTATAATTGAGGTCCCTAGATGTTTGATTGAATCTTACTTATATTTAAATGTACATTCGATAATAGTTGTGCAAGTACTTTTAATTTAATGTTGTTGTACTTCAAGTATATTTTATATTTAAAACATGGACATCCTAATGTAACACATGCAAATTCAATACATACACACATTCATATTCCAAAGTTAGAGTACTTCATATTCAGGTAGATAATTAATATATCATATCCACTTGTAAGATATAAATTTGAGATCTATATATTCTTAATTTTTAATTTAATTCAAGCTCCATTAACTATTTCATTAATTTTATCAGACCAAGGAGCTCTACACATTAGTGCCCAATTACCTTCTAATGTAGTATCATCCAAATTGATTCTTCATTTCAAATAGTGTGTCATTGTCTTCCTACTATACCCGATCTGAGATGAAAGTGAAGAAATTTGTCTTCTTTGGAACATGTTTTTATTTAAAATAGATGTCAGTATCACTCTTCTTTAAATGGACCTATCTATAGATCTAGCTATTTTTCCAATGGAATGCAAACCTTCCTTAACACTGTCAACAATATTTTTTTGTACGTTACTTGATTTTAAATTTTTCAAACTTGCATCCACCCAATAATTTTAATGTCTCTTTTAACTCATCTTTAAGAAGTGTAATTGATAATAGTTTATTTTTTTCAAGTGTACCAAGATTCTCCAATTTTTTCATTAATTGCTTAGACTTTTTATTCAATGCCCTCTTCATAATATTTATGGGTTGTTGAGCATAATCTCTCAATTTTTCCACATCCATTTCAATTAAATGATCTATGCTTTTAAGATTAATTTTTCTCTTCAACTATTGGAGTAGACTATCATTCACATATGTTTCTTGCACTTCCACTGCAAATAAAATAAAAATATATCTTAATATCTCATCTTAAGGGGACCTTCATGAAATAAGTATTTACAAGCTCTTGAGCATGTCAAACCTATAGTAATTTATACACTAATGAGAGAAACACATACTTGTTTGACCTTGGGTTGATTCAACTTGGGATTCCCCTTGTCCAACATTTTCATTATCAAAGGCTGCATGTACACAACAAAAAGAATAACTTATTAAGGGGAAAGACCTAAACTGTATATTCACCAATAAGAGACTAAATAGAGAGAGAGAGAGAGAGAGAGAGAGAGAGAGAGAGAGAGAGAGAGAGAGAGAGAGGAGAGAGAGAGAGAGAGAGAGAGAGAGAGAGAGAGAGAGAGAGAGAGAGAGAGAGGTGTACTTGTTTGATATTCTGAGAGTTGTGCTTGTTGAGCTTGCAATGACCCTTCTTCTCCAACTTCTGAAGGTTGGGCTTGTTGACCTTGTGATGACACTTCTCCAACTTCTGATGGTTGGGCTTGTTGAGCTTGTGATGACCCTTCTCCAATTTTTGAAGGTTGGGCAACTTGTTGAGCTTGTGATTCTTGAGCATTTCCTACATGTATGAATTATAAATTATCAAACAAAAACTTTTGAGTCTAATTGGGTCTAATTGATCCTAATTGATCCACATTGGTCCTAATTGGTTCTAATTGGGTCTAATTGAGTCTAATTGGTCTAATTAGTCCTAATAAGTCATACTTGGTTCTAATTAGTCCTAATTTGGTCTAATGAAGTGCTAATTTGTTCTAATTGAGTCTAACTAGGTCTAATTGGTCATAATTGGGTCTAAATAGGTTCTAATAGGTCATATTAGGTCCTAATTGGTTCTAATAAGTCCTAATTGGGTCTAATTGGTCCTAATTGGGTCTAACTAGGTTCTAGTAGGTCATATTAGGTCCTAATTGGGTCTAATTGGTCATAATTGTTCATAATTGGTCCTAATTAGGTCTAACTAGGTTCTAATAGGTCATATTAGGTCCTAATTGGTTCTAATTAGTCCTAATTGGGTCTAATTGGTCATAATTAGTCATAATTGGTCCTAATTGGGTCTAACTAGGTTCTAATAGGTCATATTAGGTTGTGATTGGATCTAATTAGTCCTAATTGGGTCTAATTGGTCATAATTGGCCATATTAGGTACTAATTGGTTCTAATTAGTCCTAATTGGGTCTAATTGGTCATAATTGGTCTAATTAGTCCTAATTGTGTCTAATTGGTCATAATTGGTCTAATTAGTCCTAATTGGATCTAATTAGTCATAATTGGTCCTAATTGGGTCTAATTGGGTTCTAATAGGTCATATTAGGTCCTAATTGGTTCTAATTAGTCCTAATTGGGTCTAATTGGTCGTAATTGGGTTTAATTAGGTTCTAATAGGTCATATTAGGTCCTAATTGGTTCTAATTAGTCCTAATTGGGTCTAATTGGTCATAATTGGTCATAATTGGGTGTAACTGGGTTCTAATAGGTCATATTAGGTCCTACTTGGTTCTAATTAGTCCTAATTGGTCCTAATTGGTTATAATTGGTCATAATTAGTCCTAATTGGGTCTAATTGGGTCCTAATAGGTCCTATTAGTCCTAATTAGTCTTAATTGGGTCTAACTGAGTTCTAATACGTCATATTAAATCCTAATTAGTTCTAATTGGTTCTAATTGGGTTTAATTGGTCATAATTGGTCCTAATTAAGTCTAATTGGGTTATAATTGGTTATAATTGGTCCTAATTGGATCTAATTGAGTCTAATTGGTTCTAATAGGTCATATTAGGTCCTAATTAAGTCTAATTGGTTCTAGTAGGTCCTAATTGGTTCTAATAGGATCTAATTGACTCTAATTGGATCTAATTGAGTCTAATTGGATCTAATTGAGTCTATTTGGTACTAATTGAGTTTAATTAGGTGACAATTTATTCTAACTGAGGCTAATTGGGTTTTAATAGGTCATATTAGGTCCTAATTGGATCTAATAGGTCCTAATTGGATTGAATAGGTCATATTAGGTTATATTTGGATCTAATAGGTCATATTAGGTCCCATTTGGATCTAATATGTTGTATTAGGTCCTAATTGAATCTAATAGGTCCTAATTAGTTCTAATAAGATCTAATCGAGTCTAATTGGATCTAATTGTGTCTAATTACATCTAATAGGATCTAATAGGTCATATTAGGTCCTAATAGGATCTAATTGACTCTAATTGTATCTAATTGAGTCTATTTGGTCCTAATTAAGTCTATTTGGTCCTAATTGAGTCTAATTAGGTGATAATCTATTCTAATTGAGTCTAATTGGGTTTTAATAGGTCATATTAGGTCCTATATGGATCTAATACATTCTAATTGGATCGAATAGGCCATATTAGGTCCTATTTGGATCTAATAGGTCATATTAGGTCCTAATTAGATCTAATAGGTCATATTAGGTCCTAATTGGATCTAATAGGTCCTAATTAGTTGTAATAAGATCTAATTGAGTCTATTTGGATCTAATTGAGTCTAATTAGATCTAATAGGATCTATTAGATCTAATAGGTCATATTAGGTCCTAATTGGATCTAATAGGTCATATTAGGTCCTAATTGGATCTAAAAGGTCATATTAGGTCCTAATTGGATCTAATAGGTTCTAATTAGCTCTAATAAGATCTAATTGAGGCTAATTGGATCTAATTGGTTCTAATTGCATCTAATTAGGTCCTAATTGGTTCTAATAGGTCATATTAGGTCCTAAATGGTTCTAATGGAGTCTAATTAGATGTTATTTGGTTCTAATTGATTCTAATTAGGTGGACTAATAGGTCATATTAGTCCTAATTAGTCCTAATAGGTCCTATTAGGTCCTAATAGGTTCTATTAGGTCCTAATTAGTCCTAATAGGTCCTATTATGTCATAATTGTTTCTAATTGTGTTGAATTGGATTTAATTGAGTCTAATTAGATCTAATTGGTTATAATTGAGTCTAATTATGTCCTAATTGGTTCTAATAGGTCATATTAGGTCCTAATTGGTTCTAATTGAGTCTAATTGAGTCTAATTAGGTGCTAATTTGTTCTAATAGGTCCTAATTGGTTCTAATAGGTCATATTAGGTCCTAATTGGATCTAATTGGTTCTAATTGAGTGTAATTAGGTCCTAATTGGTTCTAATTGAGTCTAATTAGGTCCTAATTAACTTTCTAATTGGTCCTAATTGGTTCTAATTAGTCCTAATTGATTCTAATTAGTCCTAATTGGTTGTAATTAGTTTTAATTAAGTCTAATTGGTCCCTAATAGGTCCTAGTTAGTCCTAATTAGTGCTAATAGGTCCTAATTAGTCCTAATTAGTCCTAATTAGTCCTAATAGGTCCTAGTTAGTCCTAATAGGTCCTATTAGTTCCTGATTACTCCAAATAGGTCCTGTTAGGTTCTAATTGGTTCTAATTGGGTCTAATTGGCCCTAATTGAGTCTAATTGGGTTTTAAGAGGTCATATTAGGTCCTAATTAGTTCTAATTAAGTCTAATTAGGTGCTAATTGGTTCTAGTTGATTCTAATTGGGTCCTAATAGGTCCTATTAGTCTTAATTAGTCCTAATGGGTCCTAATTAGTCCTAATAGGTCGTAATAGGTCCTAGTTAGTCCAAATAGGTATACATTTAGGTCTCGTTAAGTCTAATAGGTACAATATCACATTTACATGAACATTAAGAAACGTCTTGACCATGAACTTAAAATATCTAGAGAGAAACATCTTTGACATACCTTGTTTCTGACGATGATATCTTTTTCATGATTCTTCATGTAGTCTTTGTTCAGTCTCTTCTAAATAATGTCATGTACTTTTATTTAGCCTTCTCTTTTTATTTCCCATCACAACTTAGAAAATTATTCTGTGCCAAAATATCTTCCTTCTCCTATTTATGAGAACTATTTTAAAGCTTTTGGATTTATGAAGTGAAAAAAATATACATTTATATATACCTAATCCTTAGTAACCAGAAATGACACTAAAAAGGCTAACATAGGTTTCTATCAAAAGTCAAAGTTAACTTTCGATAGAAACTAACTGACTTTCTATCGAAAATAGTTTAGTAATGACTAGGAATTATTTTTTTTGCGAAAGTACTTTTGATAGAAAGTGCTTTCGATTGAAAGTCAAAAGTTTCAATTGAAAGTAATTTCAATCAAAAGTGTCTGGTTTAGGCCATGGTTGCAAGTTTTGAAGAAATTCTGAGAATTTCATGGCTTTGGGCCTCAAGCGCACTGATCAAATGGAAGAATAAGAAGACATCTTTTGCATACAATAAGTACTCAGTGTATACACCTAAAAATGGTCATCTAGACTATTAGCCCCTTTTGCTAAATCATAAATTTCTTATTCTTGATCAAATCCTAGTTCTATCATTTATTCAATTATTTTCTATGGGCTAACCATCTTATCCTAAGTCTTTATTTATTTAAAAGGAATATTTCCTCCCCTTTTAATAAATAAAAAGCCCCCACTTTTCCTCTTATCCTAAGTTGCACAAATAAAGCATTATTCTTATTTTATAAAAAAGGAAAAAGCACTTTTTGTCTCATATGGACACAAAAGTCAACTCTTATTTTCCTATTGGAGGATACTTGTGCACATGGATTGCTCCTCTTTTAAGCTCCACCGTTGATTAAATCTTTTGCCTCTTAATCTCCATGGCCTATTCCTTTTTCATTCCCTATAAAAAGAGAGCTCTCTTCCTCATTTGCACACACAATTTTTATGTTATTGTTATGCTACAGGTTTTCTAGGTCATCTTGGAGCTTTTGGAGATATTCTTGCATCTAGGGTTTGAAGATTTGGAGCATTGTTGGTATTCATCTTGGATCTTCATCAACACTCTATCTTCTTGTCTTCATTCTTGCATCATCATGGCTTTCTTGCTTCATAGTTAGATTTCATTTCTTGCATCTTTCATTTTCATAGCTTAGCTTGCATTGTACTTTCATTTCCATAGCTTAGCTTGCATTTCCATTCTTAATTTAGCTTGCATTGCATTTTCATTCTTGATTCTTGAGGATATTGGCATTCTTGCCCTTGTCTTCATTGAATCTCCCATTGCATGGTTTACTAGCAAGGTTATTGGCTAAATAGCTCTAGCTGAGAGCCTTCTTAAAAAACCCTTGCACTCCATGCCTAGGGAGCTATGGATCGATTTTTGAGGGCTCATTCTTGAGTTTCCTTGCATGTAATGATCCATAGAAGTGTGACACATTTATAGCACACATTTTTGGTGCCCACTGTGGGGCAGAGTAGATAGACTTTGTCCTTTAAATTCTGCATTTTCATCAATTTTCGTCAATTTTTCGGCAAGTTTTTAGCGTAATTTTTGTTCTTTGGTTTTTTGTCTCAGAATATCGCGCGATACTTCTCAGGTATATCATGCGATATACCTTACTATATGCGTGCGATACTTCGTGCCCGAGAAGAATCGCACGGCAGTATTGAGGTATATCACCTGGTCTCGGGCGAAGTATCACCTGGTGTTGGGTGAAATATCGTGCGGACTGAAAAGTATCGCCTGGTGTCGGGTGAAGTATCGTGCGATACTGTGTTAGAACCTGGTAGTGAGCTATTTTTAGACTATTTTATCTATCTTGCAAGTTTCAGGTTCTTAGCTATCTTTTTGAAATTTTCTAAAATTTCTAGCGTTTTCAAATCTGTGCCACTCTGGAAAATGGGTGCCCATTTTTTTTGAAATTTTGCAAATGGTATCAAAAGTTTAAGTGTGATATATTGTTGGAAAGGTCTTTCCGAGCCCAATCCAATCATGATGGTTTCATTTTCAGATTCTATCATTTGATTAGTTATTTTTGCACATTATTTGAATTTTTTCATGTACTAATCATTGTTAGATTTTGGATTTTGATTCTCCTAACTCTTGTTGGTCTAACAAGTTGTGGTTGTAGGTGCTTCTTGCTTGAAATTTGCTAAAATCGCATGTCAAAGAGGGCTACTAATGGTTTTTTGCAGGGCTGCCCTAGGCATAAAAACCAAATCAAGTGCTTGTTTAATTTCTTTCTTTATTAAGTGCGGCATATACTAGTTGTTTCATTAGGCACTTAATACTTTGTGAAAGGAATCTTGGGGTGATAGGAGAAGTATGCTCTTCACCTTTAGGTGAATCAGAAAATCTTGACCCATCTTGAGGTTTTGGAAGCAAAGGGGTAATTGGATCTTGTTTGGTGTGTTTGGGAGAAGTTTTTGAGATAGGGGAGTATGCTCTTCACCCTTGTGGTGAATCAAAAACCTTGAACCTCAAGAATTAATCCACTCTTTGTTTAGCTTAGGATCCTTTAGCGGGCCTGCTCTTGAGCAATCAAGAGGAACGACCCAAGTGGGGACAACCTTGTCATCATTTTCCTTGGTGGCGAGTGATTCCAACTCACTATAATCTCAAGGCTATCGAGGACACAAAACCTTGGTAGACATAGTACTTATCTTCACTTGATGTGAGTAACTTGTGGGATTGTGACCATGAGGAAAGCATTAAGCAAGAATGCTTAAGGTACTCTTGAGGCCGCGAGGTCCTAGTCCTTTATGAGGAGCAAGAGGGGTGCTATGAATGGAAATCCTTACTATGAACCATTAGATAGAGGCCACCTTCTTTTAGCCGCTTAGCTTCTTGGTGCAAGGATTGATCCAAGTGGACTTACCCGGATCACCCCAAGACACTCACCATATGTGTTCCTTTGGTTGTGTCTTTGACACTTCCATGACAACGCCAATATCTCTTGTGGGAAACCACTTGGTGTGAGGCAAGGGAACATCAAGTTGTGGGCCATGTTGCTAAGTAATGAGCCTTGTCCTTCTAGGTAGTAATTGCTTGAATTGTCTTCGATTGTGCTATACCAATGTAAACGTTCTCAACATTCAAACAAACGGTAGCATTCATAAGGTTCTCTATTTTGATATCACAAGTGCTTGTCTTGGCAAGGTTGCTTTTGCCCTTGTTTCAAGTGTTCTATGACATGTTTGATCCCATACTGTTTGCAAACCTATCTTTTATCTATTGCTACTGCTTGTCAAACTGAGAAATTGCACTGTTCAATCTACAAATGTGGTCCAAGCACTTCAAAACTGAGTTTTTCACGTTCACTGGTCAAGAGTCATATGATATTGAAGTATCCTTGCATACCCTCAACCAAGAATCTTGAGTCATTTCTACTGTCCTGTCATTGCTACAATTCAGAGTGGCTAAACTTGCACTTTAACCTGTTGTAGAGTGTCTTTTTCTGTTCTTACCTAAAACTAGTTTGTTACCTACATGCTTAGATTTGTTCTAGACTGAAACAAATGAGCTAAAACTATTGGGTTTGAGTTTAACGAATGCTACTCTTGATCACCTGTCGCATCACGGTTACCTCTCTAGCTACTTGCTTATTGAGCTTCTTGCTCGCTGCTCGGCTTTAGTCAATTGATTGTTGTAAGTGCTTGAGCACTTTTGACGAGCCATCTCTCTATTGTTCTACTTTGACAAGTGATCTTTATTAGCTTTGCTTATCTCATATCTGAGAAACTTTGTCTCATTCTATTAGTCAACCAACATCTCTTTTCATGCCGGTTACAACTCGATCTCAATTTGAGTAGGAGAATCACCCTCCGTTTAATTATACACAGTTACCTTCTCCAACTAGACGCTCACGAGCGCCCGCTAGCAATGACAGTTCTAGTTCTGACCAATCTAAGGATTCTAAGGCTACTCCGTGGTACAAAGGAGGTTTCCTCTTTTCTGCATTCAAGACTCCCAAAAACACAGACAGTGTCTCACTCACTTTGACTGAACAAGAAAAATTTCAACAGTTGCAAGCACACTTTAAGCACAAGGATAACCAAGCATGCTTAGACAAAGAACACAATCAACAAAGAATGGATGCTACTAGACGCATGGCTTATAGAGGGACATTTCATGAGCAACCTGAGACTAGTAATCATGAGCATAGACCTCTTTTTAACAATGGCAACAATGACAACAACACGCCACCAAGATCTCCTCCAAGGCCAACTTTTTCTATGCCTTCTTCACCTCCTAGACCTCCTCCCTCTCAACATGAGGCAGAGGCTAATGATGAGATTTCTAGTGAGGATCTTATGAGATGTGAACAAGATGTGGATTTCCAATGAATGATGCATAAGCTTTTAGAGCGTAATGGCGATCAATATTTTCAATATATGACTTCTAGAGGATACAAGCTTCCTCCCGGGTATGATGTCAGACAAATTGTCCAACAAAGAGTACCAACTGAATTGGAAGTCCTTCAAGAAGAATTACGTCGGACAAATCAACACCTTACCCAAATGGCATTAGAAAGAGAGCCTCCAAAGGTCTCTTTTGTACAATCAATTTGTGCTCTTCCTTTTGATAAAGATCTATACATGGTCCCGTTTCCTAAGGATATTGAGGTTCCTAAATATGACAAGTATGATGGAAATGGTGACCCTCATGACCATGTGCGTCATTTTTATGCTCTTAGTATGGAATTTCTTCATGAAGACACATATCTTCTACGCTTATTCCCTCGAAGCTTAAGAGGCCAAGCTTTGGAATGGTTTGCGAAATTGACACCACCACTTAAGACTTTTGATGAGTTAGTTCAGCGGTTTACCCAGCAGTACTCTTACAACATCCAACAACCTGTCACTGTGATAGATCTCGGTAATCTAAGACAACATCAAGGTGAGCCATTTGCAACTTACTTACAACGTTGGAGGTCATTATATTCTCGATATCCTCGTCAGCTACCTGAAAGAGAAAAGATTGACATTTTCGTCAACACACTTGTGCCTGAGCTATTTTATGACCTAAGGAAGCAACTGTTCTCCTCCTTCCATGACATGGTTGAAAGTGCATATCGGATTGAGGATGTAGCTATAAGAAAAGGGGATATTGTTATTAATAAAGATGCTAAAGGAAATGGTAAAGACAAGAACAAACCTTGGAATAAGAACAAGTATGTTGTTAATGATGGGGTTGTTGACGCTCCTAAAGTTAAAGAGCCTGCTTTCAATCTCTCTAATGCTATCTATGCAGCAAAACAACAAGAAGCTGCCAATGCTCATAGTGCTCCTAAACCTCAATATGCAGATAAGCCTAAGAAGTCATTTTGAAAGCGAGTCTATACCAAGTTGGCAGAACCTTACGATGTGATCCTTAAGACTTTGGTTGACAATGGATATCTTATGCTTCCTGATAAACCTGGTAACTGGGATCCAATAAATAAGCCTGATTGGTGGAGAGAGGATCATTACTGCCATTATCACAGAAACAAGGGACATCCAACAGACAATTCTTTTAGGCTTAAGGATGATATTCAAGATCTTATTGAGAACGGCACAATCTCCACTGATGGCTTAACTAAAAATTTTGATCACACAGCTTTCAAAGATCCTCTACCTAAGCATGATAAGGGGGAAATCTCTCAAACACATAAGAAGAATCATGATGCAAAGATCAATTACACGTATCCTTCTAATACGCTTGTGATTAACATGGTAGAGCCCATTGAGAGTGTTCTAATGATGAGGTCTCAAGATGATAATAACACCAATCATGGTAAGCCAAAGTTAGTCTTGCAAACACGTGGTAGTTCATCTTCCCGAAGTGAGACACTGAATGCTGTTACTAGGGGGCAAGCCAAGATTGTCCTTAAAACTGCGCAAGATCCCAAGCAGGCTTTGCCTTCCAAACAAGTGGCTCCTTCAGCCACCCCTAGCTATGATCTTGTCCAACATTTGCAAAAGACACCAGCACAGATATCTATCCTTGAGTTGCTTCGGTTATCCTCTTCGCATAGAGAAATTCTTGATGAGGCTCTACGTACAACACGTGTTCCCAATGACATTGATCTAGATCAATTTCAGGCTATGGTCAACCACATTTCATCTCCGCTATCTCTCTCCTTTTCTGCAGAAGATGACATATCTATTGCTCACCCACATAATCTAGCTTTACACATTGAAGTTCTAGTCTACAATACCCGAGTCCGCCGAGTCCTGATAGACAATGGTGCAGGGTTAAATATTGTTTCTTTCAATGTCATACAACAATTGGGTTTGTCAGAATTGGCTGTGGATTCCAAGAAGAAGATTACTATAAAAGCTTATGATGAAGTGGAAAGATCTTCCAAAGGTCTTGTCACGTTGCCTGTCCGAATGGGCCCTATCACAAAAGATATTAGCTTCCAAGTATTGGACATCCCACTCGCATATAACATTCTTTTGGGTCGTCCTTGGATCCATGACATGCAGGCTGTTCCTTCCACTTATCATCAATGCGTCTAATTTCCATACAATGGCACTGAAATTGTGATTCCTGGAGACCATACTATTGCTATTAATGCTCTTGCTGCTACTGAAAAATTTGTTCCTCACAATGAACCTACTGATGATCCTAGTACATCTCTAGTTGCTGCTAAGAAATCATTTAAGATGATGAGCCTTGGTATGGGTGAATATAAACTGGGTTCCTTTGCTTCTATACCTGTTTCTCCTTGGTCATATGGGAGACCTTCTCATCACATGAAGCCTTCCACTTCTGCTATGGCGATCTTTGATACTTTTGTTCCTCAATCCATTCCTTTAGAGGCAGAACAAGAAGAACAAGTTGTCCAAGAGTGGATCTATAGAGATGATTCAAGAAATACTCCCATGCTCAGTAATTCAGACACAGATACAGATGAGTCACTGCTACACACTATGGCTCAAATGGGAGATGATCTTCCTTCTACTTCACTCCTTTGGGGAGAAGAATGTATATCTACTGATGATATGGATGTTGATATGGTTCATTCTTGTAGTAACCATCCCGACATGGTTGATGGGTCTTGTGTGGGGTCTAATGAGTTTGTTCCTCGCATTGCCTTAGTGGACCACGCTGGTTCTTCTATGACAAGTCTAGATCTAGCTACTTTTGGAGCTTATCCTATAGGCTCAACCTCTCTTGTTACCAGAGATGACATCCCTCACATAAATGCTATTGAACCAGTCACTCCATTTCATCTCGCATCAACACCTATTACCTCTTCCACCAAAGAACTAGCAACAAAAAAGATTGAATCAGCAATCAAACATCATGGCCATCAAGTCACAAGAAAAGAGCAATGGTCGGATGGCGAAAACCACATTGTGGCGGTATCCGCACCTAAGCAAAGTAAAAATAAAAATCTGCTCAAACATAATGATTCTCAAATAAAAGATGACAAGTTGATTCTCTACAAAAAAATGGTGCACTACTTCAAGCATGATCTCATATTTGTTATACTTCAGCCCACTCCTAGAGCTGAGAACAAAGTTAGTAATGCCTTGACATCCATCTTACAAATGAAAAAGCATAAATTTCGCTTCAAGTTCCTGGTGGATGAATTACGCTATCCTGCTCACAAATCTTACAATCCTACCATCTTTTCATATCTTCCACCTCATATTCCTCTTGTAAATCCACCACGCCATTCCTTCCGCCATCCCTTACCCTTTGCCTTTGTCTCTGGTGACTTGTATAGGAAGGGTCTAGATGGAACTCTCCTTAAGTGTCTAGAAATAGAGGAGTCAGAAAAAGTGCTAGCTGAAATCCACCATGGCATATGTGGATCACATTCTAACGATCCTCCGCTAGCTCAGACATTGCTCAGGGCTGGTTATTATTGGTCGAACTGGTTGAGACCTCCTATTATCATAGTTGCAGCATTTGGGCCTGGGGCCTATCAGTTCTCTACATCAAAGGAAGCAGATCTTTAATGCCCGTTCCTGTCTGGGGCATTCCTTGTATATACTTTATGATCCTGAAAAAATTACAAAAAAATTCATATATGATGCTGAAAAAAACCTTAAAAGCATATAAAGTACTGAAAAAATGAGCATCCTAGTGAAAACCTAGCAATAGGCGCTTTGATGTCTCACCAAAAAAAAATAAAAAAATTCAAAAAATTCAAAAAAAATAGAAAAAGTGCCTTGGTGAAAACCTGGAAACAAGCGCCTTGGTAGCAAAAATACAAAAAAATTATAAAAAAGTCCTGAAAAAATCTATCAAGTGGTGAAAACTTGGAAACAGGCACTGCTTGAGACCCTCTGCACCTATGTCTATCAGTCTTGCGTGGCGCTCTTTCGCTCCACTTCTCGCTTTGCCTCTCCTAGCCTGGAATTGATTCTTGTCTTAGTCGAGGGGGCATATGTTGCTTTAAGCTTATCTTGGGTCTCTTTGTGCCTCTGGGTTTCTTGGGCAACTTGGTTCCAATGGTGTTTTTCAACACCATCCCAATGGTGTTTTTCAACACTACCCTTGCGTCGAGTGTTTCTCAACACTTATCAGATGTCCTACCTGCAGTCTAGTATGATGTGATATTTCTCATTTGTAGATGCAATACTCAAAGTTTGCCTCTATGACCTACACACACGCACTTGACTTGCTGAGATTTGTTTGAATTTATTTCTTTGCATGCTGTCTATGATGATTTCTTTGCTGAGTGGTCTCTCCCTGAGAAGTTTTCGATGATGCATAGCTAGAAGACTGAGGGTATGCGAACATGTTTTATTGTTTTTTCTACTTGTGGGTATATTTTGTTGATCCTAACTGTCATGAGCATTTATGCTTGTCTTACTTGACACTGTGGATTGACAGGGTATTATCCTTGACTATTTTTGTGCAAGTGCATACTTGTAGCCATCTTGACTTTCCTTGTGTCTCGATGCAAGTATAATCTTGCTATATTAAACTTAGGTAATCTCACTGTGCTAGTCATCTTGACCTACATGTCTCTGATGTCTAGGTGGGATTTCCACATTCCTATCTGATAACGATCATATTCATATTCACATAGTTATGCTAGTGTGTATTGTATGATCTTGCGACACTACCAATAACACTCAATGATGAATATTAGATGTCTATTGGCTTTGTGACCTTGCAAGTAAACCACTTTTCATGTAGCTTGCATTCTTAAGTTCATGTTATTTTAGTTTTGCATCTTGCATATGGAGAGAGCTCTCCTTTTCATCTTACGTGGACTTGTTAATCAACTGCGCTCACCTTTCACTTCTTCTTGATCATGTCTTTCACTTCTTATCTTTCATATCACATCATTTTCTCTTCATTTCGGGATCCAAACTGAAATCCACATTCACCTTGACCCTTTCTCCTTTTTCCGCACAGTTGGCTGACCTTTTTGAGGCCTGATCATTTGATCTTTGCTGGGGCATCATAACCTCTTCATCCCCATCTCTTTCAACCTTCTAGTCTTTCATTCAAATCCCAAGTTCCAATTCCCCCCCTCTATGGCATTTTCGGGTTGAGGGACCGCTTGGTTCGTGCCCCGTGTCCCATGTGTGGGGCATACCTGCACTACTTGATGGTTGTTCTATTATCTTTCATCTTTGATTATGATTTCTAGTGATTTGATCATGTTGCTCTTGCTTCTGCATTCCCTCTACTTGATTTCACTTTCGATCCCGAGGGGGCAGACACATCATATCTTATTAGCTATCTCTTTCCTAAGTGTTCAGTACTGTCGCTACCAGGCTGACCATGCAGGATTTGCTATCTCTTTGTACTTCATTCTTTGGAGTCAAATCACTATCTTCTTGCCTTCTTGGCTACTTGCTTGCCTTCTTGGCTATTTTATTCTTTGACTGCATGTGATCCCAAATCGATCTCACATCTGTCAAAATCGCTATTTCTTGCTTTCTTGGTTGTCTGCTTGCCTTCTTGGCTGATCTATTCTTTGATTACATGTGTTCCCAGATTGATCACACATTAGTCAAAGAGGGGCAAATGTATACACCTAAAAATGGTCATCTAGACTATTAGCCCCTTTTGCTAAATCATAAATTGCTTATTCTTGATCAAATCCTAGTTCTATCATTTATTCGATTATTTTCTATGGGCTAACCATCTTATCCTAAGTCTTTATTTATTTAAAAGGAATATTTCCTCCCCTTTTAATAAATAAAAAGCCCCCACTTTTCCTCTTATCCTAAGTTGCACAAATAAAGCATTATTCTTATTTTATAAAAAAGGAAAAAGCACTTTTTGTCTCATATGGACACAAAAGTCAACTCTTATTTTTCTATTGGAGGATACTTGTGCACATGGATTGCTCCTCTTTTAAGCTCCACCGTTGATTAAATCTTTTACCTCTTAATCTCCATGGCCCATTCCTTTTTCATTCCCTATAAAAAGAGAGCTCTCTTCCTCATTTGCACACACAATTTTTATGTTATTGTTATGCTACAGGTTTTCTAGGTCATCTTGGAGCTTTTGGAGATATTCTTGCATCTAGGGTTTGAAGATTTGGAGCATTGTTGGTATTCATCTTGGATCTTCATCAACACTCTATCTTCTTGTCTTCATTCTTGCATCATCATGGCTTTCTTGCTTCATAGTTAGATTTCATTTCTTGCATCTTTCATTTTCATAGCTTAGCTTGCATTGTACTTTCATTTCCATAGCTTAGCTTGCATTTCCATTCTTAATTTAGCTTGCATTGCATTTTCATTCTTGATTCTTGAGGATATTGGTATTCTTGCCCTTGTCTTCATTGAATCTCCCATTGCATGGTTTACTAGCAAGGTTATTGGCTAAATAGCTCTAGCTGAGAGCCTTCTTAAAAACCCTTGCACTCCATGCCTAGGGAGCTATGGATCGATTTTTGAGGGCTCATTCTTGAGTTTCCTTGCATGTAATGATCCATAGAAGTGTGACACATTTATAGCACACACTCAAAACTAGCTTTCTAACGATTATATATTTGACTATTTTTGAATTTATTATGTGTATGGGTTTTTACATTAAATAAATGTAGGTTTTTTATCAAATATAAACCTCTGAGTTTGACGTTCAATGAAAAATAGTAAAAAAATGAAAAAAAAAATAGTTCCCTCTGTATTCATGTCTACTTTCTATTAAAAAAAATAAAATTGAAATTCAATAAATAGACAATAAGTTATAAGCTATGTAGTCAAGGTATGTCAAAATTATGGTTTAGTCAACTTCAAACGTTAATAAAATATGCAATAATAGTGATAATGTCATCAAAGCAATTGCATGCCCTCTGTATGGATGTTACAAAATGAAGTTTGAAAGAATCGCATTCATATCTATTTTACAAAAAAAGTTATGCTCTATGAAAATAGTGTTACTATTTGAAAATGACATTTTTAGCACCATACCAGTTTTCGTGGGAGAAAGAAAAAAGTATTCAAATAAATTCAAAAAAAATAGAAACATATATATTTAAAATCTAGACAAAAAATCTTAAAAGACTCTAATTTACTTCATCCTCTGATTTTGAACGGCTCAATGACAATATGCATCTAAATCTGAAAGTTTTTCTCAAAATGTAGAGTTCACTGTTCGTTCAGGCAAAAAAGTGTAACCCACTATTGTGGGTTCACCCGATTAGGAGAAATTCCACTTTAGGTGATGATAGTTGTCATCTCATACTTCCTTGTGTGTGAGATCCACCTTTAGTGCTCTTATTACATTATCATCCTCTCATTGTTGCACATGTTGCACATACTTTGATGTATGATGAAGGATGATCCACCTTTGGTGGACATGCGATTCCACCTAGTGTGATTGATAGCTTATCATCTCCTTATCATGTAGTCTTATCGCATTGCCTATATATTAAAGTAGTCCTTCATTGTACTTAGATGGATTATTGGAGCTATCATCCATTATAATTTGATCATTATTGAGATATTCATTTGATCATCTTGTCTCTCTTGTGCTATCTCTTGAGCTTCTAGATCTTGGCATTTTATTGTTTGCCTTAGGAAAATTCTTAAATGGTAAGTAGGAGATATTTTCCACAGCAAGTCAAATTGTGATATTTCTATCAAGATTCAACTGTGTAGTTTTTTTAGTCAAACTCGTTGACCCATTTAATTCAACAATAGTTTAATTAATGACAATACTATGCTAGCAGGTATCTCCAACTATTCATTTCCTAATAGCAATATCACAATTCTTAAATGGTATCAGAGCTATAGAACATTTCAGTGCATAGCCATTGGAGGAATCTTTTCTTCAACTTTAGGAGGGGCATGATTCAGATCCAGAGGAGCAGTAGCTTGTGTGAGTGAATAGGGAAAGATCTAACCTCACCATTATGTGTGGGTAGCCATTTCCATAAAATTTGACTATAAATTTTCCTACCTTAGGAAAAAGACTTTTGAAAATTGAACTTGGGCAGTCCGATCTATAGTACGATACAATATTTTGGATTTTTTTTAAATTTTCATATTAAGTTTTGAATCTGGAAAAATTTTGTATTTTCTCACAAAAGTTTTGGGGTTATTTTTCAGGATCCCCACGAGTAGTTTTTTTTCAGAATAGGATTGTAGATCTTTGTTAGTCAACAAATTTCTATAGACACACACATTAATACTCTAGGTGAATTGGGTAGTCACATGCAAGCCTGCCCTCGTCGAGCTAATAGACTCATCTAAAAATATGACACACGAGCTTCTTTCTTTAGTTCCTACAGATTGACACATATAAAATGTACATAATCGGCCATCCCGTGCATGTGGGACTAATCCCCAAGTGCATTTCAAAATATTTGGCCAGCCACATTAGAACTCATTGCGCACAACAACTTTACCCCCAGCTCAGATTCTGAACAAGCTCTACAAAAGCAACAGGGAGCTGTACTCTCTTGACCTAAGCCATAAACAACCCAGCATGGAGCTCGAATACCAACCAACCAAAAAAACTCAATCTTGAGCTCCGCAATAGTTTCTTTCCTTAATAGAGCTTGAGTTCTTTGCATTTGTATACAAGCGCATAGGACCTTTTAAAAAGAAAATACCCCTAATCGCAATGAACATGAGATTAAAATCCTACATCCACCGCCCCTTGACCCATCGCCTAGTGGGCTCCTCCGTAGTGGCACCACCATCATCCGCTCCTCTACCACCATTCCAACGCTACAACCAGTCTCTTCCACACAAGCATAGTAGTCAATGTTCCAAACCAATCTGATAATGACAAGTGGTGGTCCATGTGAAAACTGTATTTTTTTTTAAAATTGCATTTTTGGCAATTTTCACTAAAATAAATTAGATGATCATCTAGTTGTCATAGAGGTAAGTTTTTATTTTGCATTGACAACCACGAATCCATCAAATTTAAGCTAGTGTTTGCGTCATTGTTTCAATGTATTAAAATTGTCAATTGTTTGACTACCATTTTCTAGTGATTTTGCACTACTATGATGACCGTTTGACCATCAAATTTAACATATTATTTTTATGACATGATCAAGTTTGAAAAATTTGCAGCCCTCCCCATTTGCATTTTTAGTTTTGCAGTCCAACTTTTTGAGGCCATAACTTGGTCATCCAGGCTCCAAATTGAGTGCAACTTTTTTTTTGGCTAGAATATCCCATATTTTTGAGTGGTGGTGTTATCTTTTAGTTTTGGTGCACAAATTTTATAGAAATTGTAGATTTTGGTGACTGTACCTATCTGATCCTTATTTTTCCAACTTCAGAGGCTCTATTTAGGCTCATATGAATACAGTTTTAGGTGCCATTTTTTTGAAAGTGTATATTTTTTTAGTACTTTCCAGATTTGCTATCAAATTGTAGCCTTATTAGGGAAAAATATTTCTTTCAGATCTAGGTCATCTTTGGCCTTGTATGACCACTGTAATGCTTAGGATTTGATTTGATTTTGAGCTATATTTATTTGAGTCTTATTTGGCCTCATTGAGGTGGTTGTAAGCAAAAAAAATTAGAAGTCCACTTTGGCCCATTTTGGTAAGTGGCAATTGTACATGCACTACATATAAAGTGGCAAAAACATCATTTATTTATTTATTTTTATTTTTTTTGGGGGGGGGGGGGTTGGGGAGGTCTTTGATTGAGTAAATTTAGAGGTCTTTCTCTCTCACTCACTCAATTTTGCATCATGGGTTCACTTATATGTCCATTGTTAAATTCACACAACTATGCCACATGGAAAGATAAAGTGTGGAGTAAACTAATGGAAAAAGATTTAGATATTTATTTAAATGATAAAATTAAATAATCTACTGGTCCTAATATGGATATTAATGCACAAAATGATTGGGGAATCAAAGACAATATGGATTTAAGGATTCCAAAGGTGCTTGGGATAAAATTAAATATTTATATGGTAAGGAGGATGAGGAAAAGGGGTTCACAATTGAGGATGATCTACTTGCATTGGATCCTAGGAAGTTTGAGACAATTCAAGACTATGCCAATAAAGCCAATGAGTTGAGAACACTTCTTAAGGATTGTGGTAATTCCATGAAGGATGATAGGTTGATTCATCATATTTTGAAGAGACTACCTTTAGAATATGCAAATTTTGCATCGAGTTACAATACTCATAAGTTGACCATGAGAAGTGCCTTCACTAAGCCTTCATTTGATGTATTTGAAGAAATGTTGATGTTGGAACAATCAAAGTTGATGGATATAGGTATTCTCAAGTCTTAAAAGTCTATGGCATTGGTGGCTAATAATGACAACGAAAGAAATTAAGGCGGCAAAAGTTTCAAGAAGAAGAAGAAGAAGAAGTGGAAGCCAAAATCACAAAATTAGAGACACAACAATATTCCTCCTCACAACAAGAAAATTCTTCTTTCAACAAGAAGGAAAAAAACAACAAGAAGGATAAAATATTTTGTGCATATTGCAAGAAACCAAATCATGATGAGCATCATTGCAAGACTAAGAGGATTGATGAGTTGGAAAAATTACTCAAGAAGAACAAAATCAATGTGCCAAATGCTTCCAAGAATTCATCTCCATCTAGTTCAAAGGGAAAAAGGAAAGCATTTATGGTAAGTTCAAGCTCTTCAATGGATTGGATTCTTGACTTGGGTACCACACACCATATGGGTGCTTCAAAGGTGTAATTTTTTTCATTAAAGCCATCTAAGGTACCAAACATATTTTTAGGGAATAATACACAAGTGGAAGTTAAAGGGAAAGGACCAATCAAGATGGAAAAGGTAGAGTTAAAAGATGTTCTCTATGTTCCTAACCATAGCACCAATCTCCTTTCAATTTACCAAATCACTAACTATGGAGGTAGAAATAAAGTTGAGGTCCTTCCTGATTTAGTCATGGTGTGAAATTTGAAGGATGATTCATTGGTTGTAGTGGGTAAAACTCATCATGATGCAAGGCTTTATTGTTTCTCCCACTTTGTGCCTAGGTATCCTTCACATGTGTTGTTGACACATACTCCTTCATAAAGTAAATTATGGCATGAGTGGTCTGGACATCTTCATTTCTACTTTCTTCAATAACTTAGCTCAAAGAATATGATCAAAGGTCTACCTACAATTAGTTTTTCCAAGGGTGAATGTTCAACTTCTTTAATGGATATGCATCTTGAAGAGAAGTTTGGAAAAGAAAAGTCTTGGAGAGCATCAGTTGTTCTTGAATTGGTTCATAGTGTTCTATTAGGACCCTTTCCATTGAAATTAGTCAACAAGGATTGCTATGTCCTCACTTTCATTGATGTCTTTTCTTGCTACACATGGATCTACTTTCTTGGTCACAAGAATGAAGTGTTTGATAAGTTTCTAACCTTCAAGATTCATGTTGAGAAGAAATCAAGTAAAGGCACCAAGGTTCTTCATGTAGAAAATGAAAGAGGATATGTGAACTCAAGACTTAGAGACTTTTGTGAACTTCATCATATTGATCTTCAAAATCTAGTTGCATTTAGTCCACAATAGACAAGAGTTTTAGAAATGAAGATTAGAACTCTTAAGGAAATTGCAAGTTGTATGATTGAATCCAAGTCTCTTGATCCATTACTTGTGGTAGAAGCTATAAGTTATGCTAGTCACATCCTTAATAGATCTCCTCATAGTGCCTTAGGTAGGATTACTCCTTTTGAGGCATGGTGTAGAAGAAAACTAGTTGTGAAACACTTTAGAGTATTTGGTTGTCCAGCATGGCTAAACATATCTTTAAAAAAATAAAAGGCACCTCCTTCAAGGCCTTGTATATTCTAAGACTTATGAATCCTGAGACTCATGAGATCTTCATAGGGAGGAAAGTTCATTTTGATGAAAGTTCACCTAGCTTATCCTCTACTCCTCTCCATACTTCAAACATTATGGAAATTGATAGTGACAGTAGTGAAAGTGATTCAAATGGTTCATCTACCTCAACTCCTACAAGAAGGATTACACCTTTGCTTGGTAAACTTAAGGTTGAGGATACTCCATCATCATCTTCCACTAGACCTCATTGGGTTAGATAGACTCTTCATTTAGAAGTTTCACTTGTGGGGGATCCTTCAGACAGTCTTAGGACAAGGTCACTAAATCAACACATTCTACATACCTACATTTCTACAGTGATAGGTCCATATGATTCAACACAGTAGGGTATGCTTTGTCTTCTAGTTTCAACAACATGGGATGACTACTTGACAAACATTTTAGGTTTGTTTGTGGAGTCCTACATTTCTGACATGGGAGACATCATTGATTATATAAATCTTCTCTTTGATGGGGAAGATCCTTCTTTAATTTTTGTGAGGGAACACTCTAAACCTCATATCCATTTTATAGATAATCAATCTTTGAAGGTTGATGTGATTGTGGATCCTTATGTAGAATAGTTGCAAGAGGTCTCTTTATCATTAGAGAAGACATTTGGTTCTTTTGTACTTATACTACATCCATCCTTGTTTGATCCTTTCTTATTTTTTTCAACAATTTTTGAAGTGGTAGCCTTTCGTATCGACACAAGGATAGTTGAGAAGTTTTCTAAGACATCATTCATTTTGAGGTTTCTTCTGATAGATTCAAGAGATATCTCATATACACCTATGACATTGTTTCTTCCTAAGGGGGGAACATTGTTTGACATTCATGTACTAGCTTCTACACTCATCCTAGATTATCTATCACTGGTGGGCATTGAGGGGGGGCTACCTTGTATCTCTTCTCGTACTACTCTCTTATGAGGGGGTCTTTTACCTCATATGGGGTTTTATCCTTCTCATAATTATCTATTGTATATACATGATGTATGTCATATTGGGGTTGGGGGGGGGTCTTGATTACTCTACCCATCCATGCATCTTATTTTTCATCTCTCTTTTTCTGGGAGGATTTTTCCCATGAGGTTTTACCTCTTTCTCTGCTTTATGAAAGATTGTACTGCATTGGATTAGTCTTGTATAACATGGACTATTAGTCGAGACTCATCATGCATTGTCATATAGCATTGTGATCTTAAGTGCATTCACCTAAGTTGCACTTAAGGGTGGGTTTTGGTGTAATTATGTATTTACTAATTACACTTTACTTAAGTTTACTTAGGATAATGCATTTGCATATTAGTTTTCATTGAGACACCTAAGAGTTGGCATTTTATTTTAGCACATGGTTAGGAGAGATTCCACTTTAGTTGATGATAGTTGTCATCTCATACCTCTTTGTGTGTGAGATCCACCTTGAGTGCTCTTATCACATTATCATCCTCTCATTATTGCACATGTTACACATACTTTGATGTACAATGAAGGATAATCCACCTTTGGTGGACATATGATTCCACCTATTGTGGTTGATAGCTTATCATCTCCTTATCATGTAGTATTATCACATTGCCTATATATTCAGACACTCCTTCATTGTACTTAGATAGATTAATAGATTTATCATCCATTATCATTTGATCATTATTCAGATATTCATTTGATCATCTTGTCTCTCTTGTGCTATCTCTTGAGCTTCTAGAGATCTTGACATTTTATTCTTTTCCTTAGGAAAATTCTTATAGGGGTCGTAAAGATAGATCAACCTATACAAAAGTTCAAGTTACTGAACATTACACTGGGCAAATTCAAGAAAATAATGCCTTATTATAATTTTTACATGTAAGGTACAATAAATAAGTGAAAATTCAATATATAAGTGCATTAGGATTAATATAATCGACAATTATAGAAGTAAAAGATTGGGGAACTACTTTAGGTTAGTTTTAGTAGAATGATGAAAATTTAGAAAGATGGTCTTGAGCTTTTGCTGACCCAGATAAGAAAAATTTCTATAATTATGGTTAGACTCTTTAAATTAGCTTATTCTGATTCAGATAGTGTTTAGGAAATATAGATTAGGGGTAGTACTTTGTTTTGGTTCATGTGTTTGTTGAAGCTTAGATTAAGATTTTCCTACAAACATATTTTTACTCTAAGTAGCTCTGTGTTACAGAGAAAACTTTTGTTGGTAGTAATTTACTGTAATATTTAATTTGCTTTCTTATATTTCTTTAGTAATACAATCTTTAACTTCAATCTTTTACTGATTAAAAAAATATATTCTACAAGCACATAAAACATAAATTTTATTCTTTGGGTAAAAGTTCCACCCATTTACATTCGGCCACCTCTTGACTATATATAAAACAAGAAATGTCTTGGGAGATTAAATACTTTTGAATTCCATGTACAATCCGTATGTTGGTTATCGTCGGTGATCATCAATATGTATTAAACTTTTTACAAGGGTGTCAAGATCCTTGGATTTTGTACTTCAAGATGAGAGATAAAACATAACACAATTAAACATTTTACAAGAGTGTCAAGATCCTTGGATTTTGTACTTCAAGATGAGAAATAAAACAGAACACAAAGAAAGAACTGGCTGCAAATGGTGCACACATACATCTCTTTATCATATTCAATTTATAGAAAAATATACAAAGTAACTTTTACGACTACATAATGTAGTAGTCATTGGAGAATTTATTATTCATCAATGAGAATGGTGGTGAACAATGTAAGTTGTGTATGTAAGCAGGTTTGTGTAGACGGCTAATTAATTTATTCTAATTTTTTTGATAAATTACTTATATTAATTATTTTTAAATATCCTCTAATAATTACATCGGTCAATACTCAGTCTTATTAAATGCCAATTTACAATCACTTATTCATTGATATAGTGATAAACATCAGAATTAAATACCAATTTACAATCACTTATTCACTAATAGTGTAAAGTTAACAGACAAATTGGAAACCACAAATAGAGACACAAGTTTTAACGTGGTTCACCAATTTGGCTACGTCCACCAGAAAGCAGAGCAAATGTTTTATTCAGTTATTATAGCTTACATACAAAGGGCTTTGCCCTCATATTTATACAATAGTCTTCCACAGAAGATGAAGAGACAAAGATGGGAAGAAGAAAGGAAGAGTCAAGGAATATGAACTGAACAGTCAGACTTCACACCCAACAATCTCCCACTTGAAGTTTGACTGATGTCGCGACTTCACATCTAAACAACCTCCTACTGAAACTTTGCTTTCCTTTACCAATACCATGGTAATCCATTGCCAATAGACAATCTGCATTGCTGAAATAACAACCACAGCCAGTTGCTAATTTCATCCAACTAACCAGACAACATCAGTAGATTTATAGCCAACATATCTAGCCCATACAACTCACCATGTAGTAAATAATTACATCTTCCAACAAAACACATAAAAAAATCATTGACATGCAAAAACCTAGAAGATCATTATAGACCAATCCAAATTGTATGAGCAATGTCAACCAAAAGTTGACTCAATCTACCAATCAGCACATAGAAGGTGTGGCAATAACTTGAGATGATCTGCAAACCGCAACCAAACTGCTACAAAACCTCACATGCCATCTTCCAAGTCCTCATAAAAAAAGACCACATATTGTAGTTAAAAAACAATTAAGTACAACTACAATAGATGACCTCAAAAACTCTTGGAAGGGATACCCATGCAAACCATAACTCATCCTTCTACCAACACCACCAAGTGCTCAGCTGTGTGAAGTATGATCTCCTTTACCTCCCCATATAAGAGCATTTACAACACCCAACCACCATGGATGAAAGCTCTTGTTAAACAAGAAGACCAAACTCAAAAACATTCCAAAACTAGGAACAATCTCAACCATATGCTGAGTAGACCAAGAGTGGGAGTGAGAATGATCCTCCAGGATGTACCAAGTCACAAATGACTTCTCTCCAAGATCAATCTCCTCTAGGTCCAAATGAACTCACGTCCATCCACAGGTGTAGGCTCCTCGGTCTTCATGCTAAAACCTCCAAAGAGAAACTATCTCAACAAATGTTCTCTAAATCAAGAGAACTATAGCCTCACCCAAGCCTCTTAGTTGTCAAGAGTACCTCCATGGTCAATCCGCCAAAGTACTCGATACCAAGAGCACTAACCAGACCAATTGTCAAAACTCCCATTGCATGTCTGCATATCCTGAGAACACAACCTGACAACTTGATATCCACAAATCAAAAAACTTCATGCTCCAAAGAGCAAAACCTATCAAGAGAACCTGTATAATGGCAATGGTCTAATCTAAATTCAAGAGCCGACCATGACATAATAACAATCATCTCCAATTACACAGAGGAAAACATCTCACGACAATAAAATGATCCATAAAACTGAAGCTGCCATTGCTCTAAAATGAGCCAAATCAAACATTGCTGCCAGTAAAACTTTTAACAAAAAACAACACAGGTCCAAAAAAACTGCCTCTATTTGTGCCCATTATCAGATTCCACACAAAAAAAACCTTTAGCTAGCAAAATCTGCATTGATTAATCTTTAGGGATTTCAACTTCCCTTTCGTTGATCACCTGTTGAAGATACTTGGGGTCCTTGACATCCTCAGTGCACCCAACAGACAAGGATTTCAACAACATTAATGGGAGGAGTACACTCAAACTTGCTAGCAGCTTCCTCTGCTACAAGTGCAATCAGAAGAGGAACCCCTGACATAGAAGTAGAACCAAAATACTCCCTTCTTCTGCTACTACCATCCCACAAAGGACCAAAAAAATAATCAATTTTGGTACCCCAAAACATGATTGGAAACAACATTGACACCTTGTTTAACAACCCAAATCCCAGCCTCTCTATCGTCTCAATCTATCTTCCTCTGCTATTGAAACTACCATGGCCGATCTCTCTCTCTAGCTCTTTCAGCGCCTTGATGACCAGAGCTGGGGTACTGGGCACAACTACAACTTTGGTTTTGCACTTACCGTAACCCTGAGACCCTTCCAATCTTGGGCCGTTTCCTTGGCAATATCTTCACCGATTTTCTTCGGTGACAAACCCAACGGTTTACGCTGTGCTACAAGAAAACATCTGCAGTTCGCTCCTTGGCCTTTGGAAAGCGGGGGGGATTTGGTTCATTCACCATCTTCAACAGTAGGCGTTACATCTTCACCTTCCTCCAGAATGCCAAAATTGAAAATAGAGACAATACTTGGCTCTGTTATTTCGGCAAACGTTTGGTTCTGCCATTGCTTTTCCTTATATAGAGAATACAATAGATCCTCAACCCAATTGATCCCTCTCAATATTTTTCTAACCGTTCCCACTGCAGATTGAAATTACAACAATTCTTGATAACCGCATAGAATATCACATCTTGAGAGACAACCCACCTGACTGTTGGGGTTAATTTCTCAGCCACCATATCTTTGGCAATCACAAGGCTAGAGTTAAAGCATTGCCACATCTAGCCAATCAGCCTTCCGTGCAATTACAAAGAATATTAAACAAGGGATGAAATGGGATCTATATTAAACAAGGCATGAAATGGGATCTGACAAAACAAGCAAATCAAGGGCCTGAGAATTCAAGGGAAAAGTCATTGCTAGAGCTCCCAGCCTGCACTCTTCTCCCCTTTGATTGTCCCACTGTCGTTCAACAATACCGAAGTGTCACAGCCCTCAAGAATATGCAAAGACAAATGATTTGGATCGAACAATAACTACTCTGCTCTTCTGGATCGAACACCATATGCTCTGATACCAATTGTAAAGTTAACAGACAAATTGGAAACCACAAATAGAGACACAAGTTTTAACGTGGTTCACCAATTTGACTACGTCCACCAGAAAGCAGAGCAAATGTTTTATTCAGTTATTACAGCTTACATACAAAGGGCTTTGCCCTCATATTTATACAAGAGTCTTCCATAGAAGACGAAGAGACAAAGATGGAAGAAGAAAGGAACAGTCAAGGAATATGAACTGAATAGTCGGACTTCACACCCAACAAATAGTGTGATAAACATTGGCATTAATGATTCAATCATCAAGCCAATCCAAATTAAAGTTGGCTTCCACAATTTCAATTCGAAGCTCTGGAATAGAAATATTCCTGGCCTGCAACCACTGCTTTGCAATCTTCTCATCACAGATTACTAGCTTCAGGGAACATAGGTCACAAACTGTTGTAGGTAATGTCTTCAAACGGGAACACTCTCTCATGTCAAGCTCCCTCAAATTCTTGAGTTTTCCTATTTCCTTTGGAAGTTCCCTCAACCCTTCGCATGCTGAAATATCTAAATATTCCAAATGTACAAGTTTTCCAATTGACGCAGGAAGCTCTTTCAAGCATGGTAATGCCGATAACCTTAGCATTCTTACATGACTCATATTTCCAAAATCATGAGGAAACATTTGAAGCAGATGGCAGTTTGTAATAGACCATGACAGAGCGGAGGGCATATTGCAGATCTCAAGAGGCAACTCTTCTAAATCACTGCTGTGGTCAAGGTTAAAATATTTTAGCTTGGTTGTGTCGATTATGGATATGTTTCCAAATCCTTCACATAAGCTCAGTGATAGCTTCTCCAAGTTCTGTAGTCCTTCAATGCTCTGTTTTCGGCCACGTGGTGAAATCACCCTCTCCAAGTGAACGCTCTTGAGTTGAGTGAGTGAAGACAAGACATCTAGACCTTTCACTGTTGCCTTGTTTGTACCACAATTCGATACCACTAGAAATTTTAGTTTTTTCATGGATTTCAGAAACAGGGGAAGAACATATTCTGTCGATGTAAAAAATAACAGCAGAGCCTCTGTTTCCGGGAAATTCACATCATTGTAGTGATTTTCCTCCTTAGGGCCTGCACGCATTAATTACAATCCAATCAGAAATTGTGCAATTACTTAGCGATACTAGTTTATGTATAATTCTTTTCATATTCTGTATTTTGACGTCAGAGATGAACATTAAAAATAAAGATTAGTATTCGAAACAAATTTGCATGTGTAAGTTTTTGAATAACTCACCCGTTAGAATGGAGAGAATTTTCGTATCAAATGCTCTATCATTAACCAATTCGCATTTCCCCGGCAAACTATTGCTTTTCCATTCTATGAACAACCTCTTACGGTGGAGTATAGTGTCTTGGTGTCCTAAATTCAACGCCAAATCTCGCATTACATCACGCTGGGAGACGCATAGCTCTGAAGCATTTCCATTTGGAACTGTTGTATTTCCTCTGCAAAATGCAAGCCAGTTTAGTGTCGAAAAACACGATTAAAAGAAATCCAAAGTATTAAATTGTATAAAAGCAAAGAAGCTTACCTTGAATTGCTAGTTAACTTTAACAGATTTCTCCTTGCAAGTTCTAATAAGATAGCAAAAGCATCATGCCTCTAGCTGTCGAACATATACCCAAATGTCCAATAGTATGTCAGCACAGATTTTTCTGTCCCCAGGAAATAATCCCAAGTCTAGAAGGCATTCTTTGGTTACATCATTTAAGGAGTTAATATTTATCTGCCACAATCTAAATAGTCCTTTTTTCTTGTAATCAGATTTTTGCGCTCGTTTAGAGATGTTTTTCGTTGCCCTCTTCCAAGCATTTTGTGATTCCCCATGCATAGAGCTTGCCATCATCAACACCATTTGTTAAAAGTATTTGGAAACAGTCAATTTCTTCCGGGTTTGAAGGTTAGCGCTGCGTATTACTAGAGGCTTGTCCTTGCAGTGTTTCTTTTCTGCGATTTCTTCTCTTTGTAAGGCTAATACAAACTTCTTCTTATATAAGAAAATAAACATGAGCAACTACTAAACGATTCAGTTTCGTTGAACTTACAAAGGAATCTGCGTTCTCACCGTGTACGCGCATGGTGTTTTACCTCGTTTGTCACATTGAAATTTTGATCTACATATTCCAGTCAAATACATAGGTTTCTTCCGCGTTTTGTTCTAGAGACCTGGGAAACGTTCTTTTTCGTAAGCCCATAGTTACATTTTTTTGAAATAACAATCATTATGATATTAATTATTTATTACTAACCTCGATTAAAATATTATACTTGTTGACTAGTCAAAGACGTTGAATGGCTCCACCAATTGACTTGAACGTTTCAACAAAATTGCATTCATCGACCGTGTTTGAGCAGAAAAATCATAAGTCAAATTATGTCATAACTCTGCAAGGACAAAGAAATGGAGGAGAAATTATTGAAAGCTTTCGCGACTTAAACAGAAAAAGTTTACTTGGGGAACAAGGATAACGTGTATATAGTGAGAAGCCCGCTGCTTTCACTGCAACTTCATGGAAGCAAATGTTCATTACTGCTTGCCGCGTCATTTGTTACATAAAGAATGCAATATCTGATAGATATACAATACACATGTACGAGAAAGTCGGAAAGGTAAAAAATAGAAAGTATCAAGCTTCAAAATCAAGAAAAAATTACTTCTTTCGAATCAGTTCATTAATGCGAGACATCCATCCCAGCCATCGTAATGCAAATTTAGTAAAGGATGTATAGTTTTCCTTTCCACTAGTAATTGTTCTTTCTCTATGTTTTCTAAATGTCTAATATTCTATTTTTATCTTTTCGGAATATATGGTACCCGAAAAGAAATTCGGAACATATAGCGGATAAGACTTTTATCGAAGTAGATCTGTTATATTTGATTAGCACTCTAAGGTACATGTATTTTTTTTGTGAAAATGTGAACCCATAAAATCATATAACATTCTAATAAAAAATAGCTTAAAAATTTGAAGATGAAATATAATATAATAATTGAAATTCATTTAAGAAAACACGAGTTTGAGTGATAAAACCCCAACAATATACAACAAAAATATTCATAGTGCAAAGTACTAGAACATTCTTATTGATCAAAGAAAAAATTACAATCTTTACATAGCTATTATTACGAATTGGTGCTCTCTTCAATACTACAAAGATTTTTTAAAAAAGGATAAAAGGATATATAATGCCTTCCACATAATAGGTATTATCAAAGTTAGGAAAAAAATTAAAAAAATCATCTTTAGGAAATAAAGGAGAAGCCCAACAAAGGTCCTGGAAAGAGAGCAAGGGCCAGATCAAAGAAGAACAAGGATAAAGAAGACTCGAACGATATCCAAAAGATCAAAGAGGCTGCTAAGAAGATGGAGCTTCTTGAGACTAATGCAGCCACAGTGCTCAGGAATCTCTCCTAACTTTTCTATCTGTTGCTTTTTTCCTGTCTCTATTTTTTCCTTTTTTGATTGTTCTATTTCTGTGGTGGTAACTCTTTGCCCTGACAGTGGCGTGTTTCATCATTTAGTTAATGTTGTCTTAAGACTTGAGCTTTTAATGCTTTATTATTAGTTGTATTGGGTTTCAGGAACCCTGTAAAACCTGTTTTACGTAATGAAAAATAATAGATTTTCATTTAAGGAAAAATACTTTTTTTACAAAATAAGATTTTAACATTATAATATTTTCACAATTTGATAATATCCACCTTGAAAATAATCCAAGTGATACTTGCACATGCCTATTCATCACCTTTTTTTAGAAATTAAAGATAAATCAAAGCCCACTTCAAATTTTTAAATGATATTGGTTTTGTAAAAATGTCTACATAATTTTATTGCATATAAACTTTCACAAGAGCAAACATTTTGTCTTCATCCATAGGCTATCTTACAAAATGGTATTTAACCACAATATTTTTGGTCCTAATATGATAAGCTATGTCGTTAGCCAAATGAATAGCACTTTCACTGTCACATAAACATTCACCTTGTCTTGCACATTACTAAATTCACCAATAGAGCCTTTAACCAAATTGGATCTTGCCATGAATGTGAAACAACCATATACTCTACCTCAGTAATAGATAAAGAATATATCACTTCATGATTTTACATCAAACAAATAAGTCCTCTTGCAAGAGTAAAGACATAAATCAAGAACTAGATCTCTTCTTGTCAAATAACAAGGTTAGGTGTTTTAAAACATCTTTTTAAGAGTAAAAACCATTATTGTCTTAAAATTATATTTTATTTTATTTTTTCTTTATCTTACTAATTTCTATTTTTACTTTTAATCTCTAAAATGATTTAATGATAAGTTTTAAAAATTAAAATTGGTGACATAAATAAAATTCAAATTCTTATAGAAAAATCTATCAAATTAAAAGGAGGAGAATATGACCATAAAGGGTTTTAGAAATAGGTTATATGTCTCTCTTATGGGAATTAAATCTAAAATGTTTCATTCTTCTTGTTGTTCTACAATGATCCTCATATATTTCCAATTGTATAACTTTCTAAGGATTGGCCCTATGTTTTACTAGACTTTCTTTACCCATTGCACATTCCTGTAAAGGTACATATTTTTTATATACTCATCAATGTCTTTATTATGTATTCTAGGGTTTTTCAAAATACTCTAAAATCTAAGTGTTGATTAATGCTTGGTTGTTGGGATTTTAGTGCCCTGTTGGAAAGATATTTGGTATAGTGCAAGTGTAACTCTATCAATGAGTTGTGACTTAGTCGATGAGTTTGTCTCAAACATAGGTTGATGATTCCATGTTTATTGCTACAAAATTTAATAGAACCTTCAATTCATTGAGGCTTTTGATTTTTTTAGTGCATATAAAAAGTATTAATAACCATAAAAAAAAGATTTTTTTATCATTATTTGTTATTGTTTATTCCTTTTCTCTCCCCCTTATGCATTTCCATACTTCTCATACAACTGATTTGTATATTTATTCATAAGACTGTGACCAATAGTCATGAGGTCTAACTTCGTCAACATGTAGCCATTGCATGGAATTTCATAAGTCTATTTTTTTAAAAATGTTAAGTGGATACTTAACTACCTACAACTAAGGCTTAAAAGTGTGAGTCATCATGCAACTCATTAAAATGGTATTCTAGTGAAATGTGTCCAAAAAATGGCTTTTTAAAGATTTGACCAAAACTTAATCTAAAAATCTCCAGTAGTTGAATTTAAAGATATCATTTGTTATTAGTAGAATATTACATTTCTATATAAAATGTAACATATATGCAACTTAAATAGACCAAATACCTATTAGTAATAATAAATATTTTTTATATCTAACTTTTATATCCAACACAAAATGACCAATACTTCACCACAGAAAAAATAAAATATTTTGTTATAAAAAAAATATATTATTATATAAAATACAAGTTATATCAGTGCAAAGGGACCAATAGTTGAAAAATAAAACCTTTTAACAATCTCACACATTTAAGGGAAAAATAAAAGGGATTTATTATGTTCACCTTTTATATATGTGATAAGAGAAATTGTTAATATGAAATACTCTAATACATATACATTGCTACCCTAATACTTGTACACATAAGAATATTTTTTGTACACTAAGATACTAATACTTGTTTAAGTCAGCATATTATTTTTTAAGTGACACATATATAATAGATAGCTATGATATTTAATTTGAGACAAAAAGTTATTTATTTCACTTGTTCTGATTAAGTAAAAATAGGTTTTATAAGGACTTAAAACCTTTAACAAAGAGTTAAAAATATAGCATTAAAGTTTAATAGAAACTGTGTCACAGCACTCAGGAACAAAAGCCTAATGAAAAAATTTAGCAACCAAAACAATAGGCTGTAACTAAAAAACATAGACGAGGATAACAAAGAGACGTGACAATAGGAAAAAGGACAGCTCTATGCATTTCGTTAGGTTTTCAACTTGGATCACCATAAGTTGAATCTGACCAGTTGAGTTCTTGAGCTCTTCCAAATCCTTTTCATCTTTGATATTAGTCTTTCTTGTGCTTTCCCATGTATGCTTTCCCTCTCCCTTAGTGTCCTTTAGCTCCTTAACCTCTTTTTCATCCTTTTCCCGCTCCATCTTGTCAACCAAGATCTTAGCATGTTCTATGTAGGCTTTGAGACTACAAAGGCATTTCTTACTATTTTTCACATGGTGTCTTCTAATTTATCCACTCTATTATGCAACATGTGGAGCTTGCGAATGAAATCCCCATCAATAACCTTTTCCTCTTTCTTGTTCTATCTTTTTTCTATTTGACCTACCTTATCAACCATCAAAGCATAAGCCTCTTCCTTACCCACCAGATCCTTCATTTCATCAAGGTACTCTACAATTGGTTTGTCCCCTAGATACTAATCTTCTTAATGAGGCTAACCTCACATCCCATCACCGACATTTTATTTTTAATATTTGCAATATCATCCATCATTTTTCCCAGCTTGTCAGTAAAATCCACCAAGTAATTCTTATCTTTAGTCATTTTATTTACCCCAATTTTTTCCTTTTCAATTTCTTCATTTTTCAGTATACTCTGTAGCATTGGTTCCTGTAATGCCTTTGTCAATACTATCCATCCTGTTATCCATAAGGTCTGGTAGACATTTTGCAGATTGGCCTTCTCCTTCTTTGGAGAAATTTTGCCTTCACCCAAATTACCAATGTCACCCTCCCTCCCACCTTCTTCCCCTTTGTCCTCCCCAATATTTTCCCCAATACTCTTCTCCTACTCCATATTCTCGTCATCCTTCAAGGAGAGAAGAATTCTCATCTTGCTGGTGCTTTTCACCCTTTTTTTTCTTTTTCTTGTTGCCAGTGAGCTCACCACTTTTCCTCTTTTCTTATTGAATTTATTTATGTGTTGTTACTATAATATTTGTAGGTTCTCATGTGTTCAAGTATTGGTCCATTTTTATCAACATTTACAAATTTTTTGTTTTACACGTGGATTATTTAATTACAATATATTGTAAAAATTTGTGGTAAGATAGGATAATATATTAACAACTGGGTGATCAACAATTGGACCCTGCATGACTAGTGGTCCCTTTCCCCTAGGCTCCTTGACTAGATTTTAAATGAGAAAGGGTTCACTTTGCATAGAAAATTGGACAAAAAGAAGAGAGGATGAAGTGGTGTACAAGTAGTTATAGTAAGCCAGTTGATTCCATTTCAATCATTAGTTGTTTTTGGTTTAAAATTTGAACAACATTTAGCCAATTGAATGAATTTTTCTTTATTGTGAACAAATTTAAGAAACTATTTCATGGAGGGTAATTTTTATTTGTCTCATCTTTTAAATCTCTTCAATGGATAATCTTGGTAATATTTCAATTTTTCCTACAATCGTTTGCCCATTTTTCGCATCCAAATCATTCACAACATCATGCAATTTGGAAGAATCAGAATAGGAGCATCTATATTTTGAAAATTTGGATTGCAACAATTCCTTCACATGTTCAAGATATATGATTAGTTTTTTTAAAAATCATATCTAGGTTTGATGTTTCTTTATGATTTATCATATATAGCTCTAGTTTTTAGTTTTCCTTTTGATCACTAGATCCTGAATCGAACTCATTTTTGGCTTTCCTTCTCTTTATGTCTAATACATTGGTATATGAATTTGAACACATTTCTTTTATTTTTTCCCTCCTTTTGCAACCTCCTGAAATTTGGCCTATGCTAGGGATAAATATATATGTTTTATATTTGGATATGAGATACCACTATGTATGCATTGTTGTATGTATGAAAAAAATGAATATTAAAATAATTCCCCTACATAAAAGTGGATGTAACCAATATTAGTGAACCAGTATAAAATATTGTTTTATCTTCCTTGTTTAGTTTTACTTCTAATTTTGTTGTTTAATTCACCTACTATTCTCAAATTCATAATTATTATTAGAGCTTGAGAAAATCTTATTATAAATTAGAGGGGAGTTTTTACAATAATGGAGGAAATAGATTAATGGAAGATTGAGAATTTCACAGGATATAATTTAAGGCTATTGAAAGTGGAGATGGAGTCGCAACTTATAAAGAAGGATCTTTCACTTTCTTTTGAAGATAAGGAAAGAAAGTAAATTTGATGATGGATGAAGATTGGGAGAAACTAGAAAATAAGTCTAGAGCTATGATATTTCTTTCACTATTATATAAATTTATTTTCAACATTTTAGCTGAGAAGATAGAAAAGGAGTCAAGGGATAAAAAGTTAGGAATGTATGAAATGGCTTCAGCTTTGAATAAAGATTTTAGCATGAATAGATATTACAATCTAAAAATGAAGGAAGGGGGGATTTTATCCAATCACCTAAATGAGTTTAACACTTTGGTTAGCCAATTGATTTCAATGGGAATCAATTTAGATGATGAAGTACAAAAAAAATATTATTTTGTTCATTACCAAACAGTTGGGAAGGAGTCATAATGGATGTGACCACTTTGGTGGCTACCAAAAGAAATTTAAAATTTGGTGATGTTATTGCAACTCTTCTAAGTGAAGACATGATAATGAAGAATGGAGAATCCTCTTTTAGTGAATATTTGATGATGGACAGTAGGGGAAGGCATCTAGATAGAGCCAAAAGAAATAATAGAAGATGACCTAAATCTGTCACAAGATCAAAGCTTAGAGGTAGAAATGGTGACTATTGGTTTTGTGGCAAAGTGATTCATATAATTAAGATCTTTTGGCCTTATAAAAATGCATAAGAAAGTGTTCAGGACAATGAAGCCAATATGACTTATAATAAAGATGAAAGTGTTCTATTTTCACCAAAAATTAACACCATTTCAGATTTGTGGGTGTTGGTTTTTGCTGACTCCTGCCACACTACATGTTTGAAATATTTCACAAGCTACCAATAAAGATAGTTTAGAATGTTATTTACTGGGGATAATAAGGCATGTGACAAAATTGGAAAAGGGGATGTCACAAATTACAACTTAAAAATGGCAATTAGTGGCTATTAAAAGATGCATGATATGTTTGTAAGACAAAAAGGAATTTTATTTCGATAGAGAAGATTTATACTCAAGGGTACAACATCACTTTATCTACTAATGCTTGGAAATTTATCAAGTGATCCATGTTGACTATAAAGGGAAGTAAAGTACACCAAAAAACCTCACATCTAATGTAGCAGATCTACAAAACACCCTATAGTTGAAGAACGACCAACGCGAAAGGGGAAAAAGGAATGGATAAAAATTACCCAATACCCAATGATCTCCCAAGACCCACCATAGAGAGATGCCAAATATTTGCAGCCGAGACACCCTAAAACTTCCTCCATTCTTTTTCTTCTAAAGGATCCAACAAAAACCCTGTAAGAAATGTTTGGCTTCTCAAAATTATCTACATCTTCATAAGTTTCATCTTCCTCTGTCTCTGGCATAGAAACTCCCCCATGATAGCCTAAAACCTTCATTTTTGAACTACCGATTCTCTCACTCTTCCCAAAAATATGTTTCTAGAAAGATAAAATTAGTGAATTTTTCTATGAATGTCTTATTTATAGAGGAATTTCAACGTTATTAAAATAACTTTTGTTTCCTTTTATTGAGTTTCTACAATGCTAACACCTCAAATTGTAACCTATAGTTACAAACTTATTTAATGCTCCTAAATTGGTCACCATTGAAATGACATATGAAACTACTAAAACTAAATTGATTATCTTAGAAATAGAAATTCAAAAAATAAAATTAAAAAATTTAAATAACAAAAATATGGAATAGAGTGTTGGAAATTGTAGAAAAAGTTCTTCTTCTTACTAATTAAAGTTCAGAATGTCCTAAACTATTAACATAATTTTGGTTTAGATACTGAAACAAAAATTTGTTCGAGTACTGAAGTGCTTGTTTTAGGGAGCTATTGATTTTCTGAGCTAAATGGAAATTTCCTTACAAAGATGTTAGTTTTATAGGAGAAGATGAAATTACTTTCAACTCTTAGAATCAATATACTTACGTATCGTTTATGACCTATTTATTGATAGTTGGCCATAATATTTTCTCTGATTTGATCATTATTTTCTCATATATTTCTAGCAAGTAAATATTTTCCTTAATGGTTTTTAAGTTTAGGTCTTTGAGCCCTTCATAAATGAAGATATATCATCCCTTGTATTTCTAAAATCAATAGGAAAGATAGGAAAAATGGTTGTAATAAGTAACATAAAATATTGAAAGATATTATATTTTCACAATCCATAGTTTGAAATTAATATTGCTTCTAGATCTGATCATGTTAAGCTTTTTCATTAATTCATCACACTCAATTCCATCTTAAGGATTCAAATGAGTACAAAGAGATTAAAATAATGTGAATTTCTAGTAGAAAACATTGTTGATATCGCAATAAAATTATCTAAATATGTACTATCTATGTTAGCCCCTTCCAAGGACCTCTTATGAGTTATTAGTTATGCTTCCCCTTTCTACAAGGGTTCTTGAATCTTAAAAAACCTCATCCTTATTTGAATAATAGTGAATAATGTGACCAAGGAAAAAATACATAACATTCATAGATTTATTGTAATATCTTAGATGAGTCCTCGTTAGATACTAAAGAGATTGAGCTTGAGTAAGCACTTGAGACATCACTAGAGAATATGGTTCTTTCCATAAATGGTGTTTTTATATTTTTAATAAAACATCATGAGAAAATCTACATACACAATGAAATAGATGGTAAATCACCTATACAAGTTTGTGAAGAGAGACATGTTTAAGAGATTTTCAGTCATCTGAAGCACATGGTAAATTTGAAACTTTGAAGGAACATTTTAGAAAAGGAATTTTTGACAGAAGAGAGACCTGTGCATCATTTATTGATTTTTTATTATTATCTAAGGTATAAAATTGAAAATTTTGTAAGATCTATTTTACCTTCTATTTTGACTACAGCAGTTTTTATTATTAACACTATGATCACTTTAACTTTCTATGTTGGACTTATTGTCTTTGTAACACTATACATCAGTGCTGTAAGGAACTATTTTTTTGTGGTTGATGCTGCTGGGTTGCTCTCTGCTTGGACTGGTTATACCTATTTATTTTTTGCTAGGTCTGTGACCCTCGTGTTTGTTTCTCCCCTGATTCTGGAAGTTCCTTCTTTCCAGGAGAATGGATTGATCTTGCCTTTGTTGGGGGATTATTTTTTGGGCCGATATCTTTTGTGCTATACTCCTGTTGAGGTGGAGTATAACCCTATTGAGGTGGGGTCTATTATGGTGGTTATTTTGTGGTGGAATCTCTGTTTGTTCCTACTCCCTTCATCCTTGAATCCTTTTGAGATGAATGTCACACATCCTATGGAGGTGGTTTGTCTCAGCTAGATGGAGTGTTCTCATGGGACAAAAGGCCTTCTCTCCCTTATAACTACTTGATGATTGGTAGGATCCAACTGGGTAAAGGTCCTTCTCTTCTCAAAGATCTTAGGAAAATGGGTTTCAAAGTTGATCTAGTGGCTGTGAGCAAGGGTCTTGCTCGTTATTCTAGTTATGGGAGCCAATAAAAAACCCATATTATTGGTTTAGGGAGCTTGTAAACCCTATATATTTCCTATTGATGTAAAGCTGTGGCTTTTAGTTTTGAGCAGCTAGAGCCTTAATGCTTTTTATTCTTGTGGCTATTGTTATTGTGTTGGTCTAGGATTGCTAGTAGTTCTACTGGTAATCTATGCTGGGGGGCACTATAAAGCCTGTGTCTTCATCCTGCAGCTATCTCTTTATGGTCAGTGCTTATATTTCCTATCTTTCTCAGCTATTGTATAGGGTTATGGTCCTCTTTAAAAACTGACTATAAATGGTTTGGGGGCCTATTCAAAACCTGTTTTTACCTTAATCAAAACAATAATTTTTCATCTTTTACTTGGGATGTATTTTTTGTTTGTTTCAGGTTGAAGGTTTGGGGAGACTTTAAAAACCCTATGTTCTTCTTTATTCCTCCCTTTTTTTGGGAGGTTTGGTTGACTTCAAATTTTACTTCAAGTGGTACATCTTTATCTATGATCCTTAAGATTTTTGGTTACCCTATTAAAACTAAACATCTTCACCTTATGGGATCTTTTTGAAACCCTTCGAGTGTTGATATTTCTACGAGAGAGAGTTTGTTGTTTTATCTAGTTGTTGGTGTAAGTAAAGGTTATGGAATAATTATTAAACCACGTATTCACTAGTTATGGATGCCAAGGAAAACCCATGGTTTGTTGTTATTAGGTTTGAGGATGGTTTTATTAACCCTATTATTTGAGTTGTAAGAATTTTTAATATGGTTATTTTTCCTTGTGTGATGACATTATTCTATTCTAATAGTTTGGTGTTGTTAGTTAGCTATTTCTCCAAATTACTATTCCTTATGAAACTATTTAGTTATGTTGTGTTCTATATATGATTTAAAAAAAATTGTAAAAGGGTTTTGGTGCCCCTTCAAAACATTTCTTTTCCACTGGGCTTGTCCCTTTGGTGAAATGGTGGGGCTTCTTGCCTATAGGGCCTACAACCAAGGTTCAAGTCCCCATAGGATCACTCTCTACTGTGGGTCTTAATTGATAGTTGCTTACTTTAACCCTTGGTGAAAGAGTGGGGCTTCTTGCCTATAGTGCTTATAGCCAAGGATCAAAAAATTTAATAAGGGCTTGTCCCTTTGGTGAAATGGTTGGGCTTCTTGCTTGTAGGGCCTAAAACGAAGGTTCAAGTCCCCCCAAGATTGCTCTCTACTGTGGTTCTTAATTGAGATTTTCTTACTTTGACCCTTGGTGAAATAGTGAGGCTTCTTGCCTATAGTGCTTACAGCCAAGGATCAAAATTTTTTAGAGAATCTTTAGCAATAACTAAGGAAAGTATCTAGATGCTTGAGTGACTGAGAAAATATGGCAAATGAATGTGGGTGATTGTCGTGTGGCTGAATGTCATGGTTTGTAGCAACAGGGTGCCGAGGTTGCTGTGGTTGGCCAGGGTCTTGATGCAGCAGACGCCTGGAGTGGGGAGAGAAGGTGGCTACATTTTGGGGTGAGTGTGCACACTAGGGCTCCACCCTCTTCACTTATGGTTGGTTCTATAGGCTTCGTTCCTGCTCCAGCTCCTTTTGTGTTTAAGGCTCCACCCTCTCCTCTTACGCTTGGGACTACTGGCTTCTCTCCTACTGCAGCTACTATGGTGCATGAGTCTTCTCCTCCTGCTGCATTTGGGGTTTTTGTTGCTTCTACTGTGATTAGGGTTCCACCTCCTATTGTGAATGAGTTCTCTACTTTGGCTACTGGAGCTTCTTTGTCAGCTGGGCCTTTTGCCAATGTTGTTTCCAAGAAGGTTGTGGTTGTGAAGGGATGCAGGGTTTCCACTACATATGGGGATCCCATTGCCATGGTTCCTATTTGAGAGCCTTTATCTATCAAGCTATCCTCTGATGCTAATAAAGATTTGATGAGAAGTAGTGAAATTTTTAAATCCTACGGACTAATTTGTTGATTTCAAGGATTTTGGCCCAGCCTGCCCCAATTGCATGATTAGATTTCATGTAGATGGGAACTAAAATTAATAGGTGATGTTAACATCTTTCCAATGGCAATAGGTTTTTTCATTACTAAATTTGATAATGTTGTGGATAGAGCTACAATCCTTTATGATTATTTCTTTTGCTGGGAGGACGGAAACTTTCTACTCTTGGTCAACTCATGGCATGTTGGTTTCAGTCCTTCTACTAAAATCTTTAGTTCTATCCCTATATGGGTCAGGCTCCCCAATGTACCCCTTCATCTATGGCACGAATCTGTCCTTGAGGAAGTGGGTGGGGCTTTGGGGGATTTCTTAATGACTAATAATGATTATGATAATATGTATCACTCTACTATTAATCATATCCTGGTAGACATTGATACCTTGAAGGGCCTCCCAGCTAAAATTAAAATTGAATCTTTCTTGGGTCCTTGGATCTAGCAACTTGACTTTGAAGGAATTCCTTTTAGATGTCATAAATGTTGTAAGACTGGTCATATTTCTTCTCAATGTGGCTTCATTTCCAAGAAGAATAAATCTTCTCCTTCTTGGTGGAAGGGTTCTTCTACCCAACACTATACTGTCTTGAAAAGCTCATCCCAACCTGAGATGGAGGCTGCTCCTGATACTGGCTCTACTCTTCCTGCTAGTGTGAAGGGCGGATTATATCCTGATATTAAAATTCTTTACGGGTCTGTTGGAGTTGCTAGCTCTGTCCCTATCCCTATTCCTAGAATTGTAGGGTCTACTGGGGTTGCTGGTTCTAGCCCTGTCCCAATTGATGGACCTGATGGGTTTGCTAGGGCTGTTGGCTCTATCCCTATCCCAGTTGTTGGACCTGTTGGGTTTTCTAGGGCTGCTAGCTCTTCCCCTATTCTAGTTGTTGTTCCTAAAATTTCTACACTGGGTGATTCCAGTTCGGTGGGTGTTGGCTTTGCTAGTGACTCAACCCTACTTTTGGGTGTTGCGTCCCCCTCTTTGGATTCACTGTGCTAGCAGAATATAGCTGCTAGTGTTGAAGAAGGTTGGATTATAGTTAAAGGAAAAAATTTGAAGAAGTCCTCCTTGACTTTTGACATGACCCTTCGATCTCATTTGAAAGGGTCTAAAAGATAGTGTGTATCTTCTGCTGTAGATTTCCAATGTTTTATCTTTTACAGTGGTGTGGGTGTTTCTTTGGCTGAGTTCCTTTGGTTGGTTTCTTGGGGTTGGTGGCCTTTTGTTTTGGCTGACCTGTCGTGTTTGGTGTACTCCTAATGCTATATCTTAAGCTTTTTCTTTGTAAAGGGTTTCGAGTCCCTTCAGAACCTATTTTTCCATTAATTAGAATATTTCTTTTTCCCTAATAAAAAATAATAAATTTTTATGACACTTATTGAAATGCTTTATAAAGTATTTTCCTTTTCTTTCAAAATTCTATGTATTTCTTTTGATATATTGTAGGTTATAATACATGTTCTTGGTCATCCCATCTACTAGAGCATACTTTTGGTAAATATTACATTAGCATAAATGATTGTATATACTTTTTTCCTTACTATAAATCCATCATGATCATTGCTTACAAAATTAAGATCAAAGTATCTAAAGTAGAACCTAAAGAAACCCCACGATAGTGAGACCTAGAAATAGATAGAATACATCCAAAATTAGAGAAAATTATCTCACAAACCCCCTTGCTCCCATCTAGAGCTAGATAACTAGTATTGTTAGAAATGTTTCCTTCATTTTTCCATGACTTTTGTTTGAGAGGATCAATTTTTTTTTCTTGTTATTTTTAACACATTGGTTGCTACAAATTTATTTAGCACACAATTGATTAGAAAAGTTCCTTCAATTGATTTAATAACATAGGGCATAATGTTATTTTTAAATGCTATAATATGGGAGAACAATTGAAAATGATAGAGAGAAGAAATTGATTGATCCTTTTCCAAACAAAGTGATGCTTAGGATGCCTCAAGTATTGAAATGTTTAAAAAAAATATAAGCTCACAAATTATTTAAATATTTGAAGTATGATTGATAAATTTTTATTAATAAATATAGGATAAATCCCTTTTTATTAAGTTGAAACTTTTGTAAGAAAGGGATGTTGATATGATTAAAGTGAAGAAAATTTACAACATACTAAAATTGTGATCTCCTATCTTATATCCCATGTTTGACTATTTTTTTGTTTTTCTTTATGATATATCTCTATAGAAAATATGCAATGCTTATTTTTCATATCAAAATTAAGCTACATACATGTATAAATATGAAAAATTAAATAATAAATTAAGAACAATAGTAATATGCAATGCTTTTATGCAATTCTCTAATGAATATAAATAAATTGCAACAATTTTATTTAAAAATAATTTTGTTTCTTTTGTAGGTTCTTTCTCTTAAAAACATGGATTGTGATGGGATTGACACAATTTTTAGTGTGAGCCAAAAACCTAAAAATAAATGTGAGTTCTAGAGATTTTTTCTCTAGTTTTTCTTCTTATTTTAGTTTATACATCATGCATTGATCACAATTACAAATATTTTCTTCTATTATGATATTTTTGACTCCACTTCATTTATTGTACATTAAATACTATGCTATCTATGATCATAGTTACATGTTATCATAAACTCTATTTCTTAATGATTATATAGCTTTGACAATCTTTATATATGAAATAGATGATAAAATTGACAAATTGAAGTTCTTATCATGACAAGAATTCCACAAACACATTTTCAATGAATTCTCACAATCACAATTGCAAAAACTTAATCTTTGTCCAATATAAGAATGAATCTTTCTAACTTCATTTTTAAAAATGTCCAGATGGAAATAGACACATTGAAAGAAATTTTATTTATTGCACGAGTCATGTAAATGATAAACATGGCCTAAAATTTAAACTCAAAAATAACACCCAATTTCTTTTATTGATATATCCCATCCCAACTATTGACCATAAACATTATACAACACTTAATACCAAAAATAATATTTGAACACCCATTCAAGATTGATAAAAGTTTTTATCTTTATTAAATATTGCAACATTCAAGTGTGACTCACAAATTCATAATCATATGAATAATAATACTATTACAACATATGAGGTCTAGTTTTTTTTTTAGGTGTAGAGAATATTGTTGGATAGGGTTTAAACCAACAATTTATGAATGAATTTGAGTCCTCTAATAAGGATGGAAAATTGATATATATCTCTTGTGAAAGGTAAACATATTTTTTTTGTTAACACTATTGTTGAAGAGAGGAAGGTAATCTTAATTGATGATACAAATTAAAATGTAAAGAATTATCACCAAAGGCTTTTCATATCACCTTGTTATGCAACCATTCAACACAAGTTGAACATAGTGTAAGAAAATTTTAAAAAAATGAGTCCATGAGCTCAAAGAAGGCATATAAGGTAAAGTTTAAATTCAACTCTAGTGCTATAATTATATTATAAAATGGTAACATACTTAGCAATATTTTAATATAATATGAAATATATTTTTTTAGAATATGGCTATAGATAAGCATTATGAAAGAAAAATTCTAGACAATGTGACTCCACCAAGTGACATTGAAGTGAGATTTGAGGATGTTGGAGCATTGCAAAATGTGAAGGATATACTAAAAGAGATATTAATGCTTCCATTACAAAGGATTGATCTTGTTTTAAAGGATAAATAACAGAGGTTAGCTTCAATTCTATTTTATCAAGTTTGAAGAAAAAACTAGTATGCTATGTTTAATGAAAGAATCCTTACACTTTTGAGAAATATTAATTTTATCAAGAGTTCAAGATTATAACTAGTATTGTTCATCTAATTGGGAAGTTATTTTTATTGCAGGCATGTAAGGTTTGCCTACTCTTTGGTTATCTAGGAAGTGGAAAAATAGTGCTTCCTAAATTCGTTATACCAAAAGCTAGCATAATTTTTCTAAATATTTTAATGTCAAGAGTTGCATCAATGGTATAAATCCAATACAATCAATAATAGTAAATTTCATTTTAATGAGTTTAGTTCAAACTAGTGCTTGATGTAGATCATAATTTAATTATTAAAAATGATTAGTGAAAATGAGAAGTCAATTAGAGCTATTTTCTGAAGTTGGTAAGCAACATTTCTTCATGTGTAATATGTATTGATGAAGTAAGGTGTTTACCTTTAATGGTAGCTGAAACTATTATTGTAAAATATATAGTTTTCATTCGAAGTTATTACTATAGTAAAATATTTAATGCTTCAGAGAATAAGGTTTTATGTAGGATGAAGAATGAGCTTATGAGAAGTTGGGATGAGTTATCATGACTTAAATCTCAAAATGTGATTTATGCAATGGAAGCACAAGAGAAAATAAATAATAAAAACATGATTTTTTTTTTATCTTCAGTTCAATTCCTCATTTAGATAACTTCCAAGATTACACACAGTCTTGTATTGGACAAATGGCCTTGAAAGAGGAACCCTCTCTACATCTTCACCATATTATAAATTAAATTCACTACTAAACCAAAAGACTATTTTAAGACCAAAGATTATGAAGAGTACAATTATTCTTTAAAGAGAAGTAGATTGATGGAAGAATGTCTACTTTACAAGCAGGAGAATGGTGGTTTGCTTACATATCGCATCCTAATCTAAATTAATCAATGATGTCATAGTTTAAATTTTAATAATAATGATTTATCTAAATGTTGAGCTATATTATAAAATTTATTTTTTATATCATCTCTAGAGACACAAAAGTGGGATTAATGACATATCTATCTCTATAGAGATCATATGTTTTTAATTATAACTATAGTCTCTATAGTGACAAAAACAAGATTGCCTCACAAGAGACAATAATACTAGTGGTGATTTTTTATTATCTTTATAAAGACAATAATTTTTAACACTCCCTTAGAGATAATATTTAAGTCAGTACACAAGTTTTATTTTGTCTCAAGTTAGGAAAAATTAATTAAAAAATTCTCAAATATTGTCTTAAAACCCCCCTCTATGTAGTAATGGTATATCAATTTAAAATATAAATTAAGATAACTAAAAATTGTATAATTGAACCCATGATCGATTATATAGTAATCACGTGTAGCTTGAAGGTATACAATTACTCATTTTACTATTTCTCAATGCTTTACATTTATGTTTTTATCCATATATTGAATGAAAAATTTACATGTGAAATATATGGTATTATACATGAATTATCTTACTTTAATTTTTCTTATTGCACTAGCATATGCTATAGAACAGTCATAGTCCTTTTCTTTTTTATTTATAGGACTTAATCTTGATAGAAGCTTAAAATAGGAGACCTAAGGTATATTTACTTGTTTTCATATTCTTGACACCAAATCTTATAAGGGTCATTCTCAAATACTAATAATGTGACAATTAAATATCATTCAGCTATATAATAAAATAATAATCACAAGTACTTCCACTAAATTCTAGATTGGGAATAGGGTTTGTTTGAAATATTAGAAAATTATAATGTTTACCCAAATTTTCCCGTTTTATACAAATTTGGCTAAATTCTATTCCAGGGTCTTTGTTTTGATCCTGCCAAGCATCCCTAAAAATTTCATGAGTTTATAACTTGTTCTCTGGCCTCTGCAATTTCTTAAGCTCCTTGGTCTGCAGTTCATAAATTTTTAAAAAAACTAGCCGATTATATGCTAAAAGCCTCAAGACCCTAGGCCATATTCTATTTTGCCATTACCTTTATCGGCCACTTAAAATCCTAAAAAACCCATGTGCATAATAGATTCCCTCCTTGTTCGCTGGTTCCCGTAATCCAAGTGGGGTTAACTTTGCAAGCGGTATCAAGATTCTAATTTGACGGTCGTCTGATAATCGCAAGGAATCTTCAAGTGCATTAGGCTTTAAGACTAACTGTCAATGTGGTATTAGGATTAAATGTCAGAGTGGGGTCCCGATTCTGATGATTGGACGGCTAACGCATCTTCTCAAGGGTGGTGTCAAAAGCATGAGATCTTCAGATGATCGTTGATTCTTGCAGGTTTGCAGCGCTTCAATGCTTGAGTGGGTCCATTGCCATGTTGTCCTATTTGGTAGCATGTGATTGGTTGAGGGTGATGATTTAGAAGTCTTGTCAGAGTGGGCCCGGGAGACTATATACCTTTCAAATCCAACGGCTAGCGTATCTTCTCACGGGTTGTGTTAGAGCCATGAGATCTTACGCCAGCCGTCAATCTTGCTTTTCATCTGGGATCTTTCAGGTGGGTCCTTTGATGCTGATATGCTTGAATATGATTGGTCCATGTATGCTGAGTCATATTTTTGTCAGTGGGGATGTTTTCTTTTTGTTGTCGGAGTTCCTGAGATTGTCAGATGATCAACGGTTGTCTCATCTTCACATAGACCATTGTCAAAGCTTTAGATTATCAGACGGTCATCGATCTTAAAGTTTATTAGAGGGTCCTAGCTTAATCAGATCTATGGTGGGCATATGATTTGAAGGAATATTTGGGGGCTATGAGATCATATGCCCATCGTTAGATTGGAATTAGTTTGAAGTGGGACCGAGCTGGTAATATGCCAACGTGCTAAAGTTTCATTGGTTTCTGACTGCCATGGTGGTTTTGACTTGTCAGAGGGGGAATTTTGACTTCTTTCAAAGGTGCATCACAACTGTTCATTTGCCAGGAAGATTTCACATCAATGCTATGTTTTAAAAATATATCTGCTAGCCGTTAATATTTGAATTTGAATATCTTTGCGAAGGTTTTTGGCTAGTGTTTGATTCAACAAGCAGCGGCTACAAAGGTAGCTAAAGAATTTATGTCTCTGGGATGTTTGTAGTTGGGAAGATGATGATGAGGGTCTGAGCGGCCACCATAGGTCATTTCTTATCTTTGAGAGGTACCGTTTTGTGCATTCATGGTGAGACCTTTGTGTAGAGAGGTAGATAAGTCTAGGTTGCTTTTCTGTAGGTTATTTGTAGTACAGAGATGGGCACACAAAGACATATCTAATCAACCATGATGTTGCAGAGATACATTTATGATCAGATTTGATGGACCTAGGGTTGGATTTTTATTGAAAATCTTTGTAACCCTAGTTAGGTTTTGCTCCTGCTTGCTTAGAGGAGATGTATATATGCTTTTTGGAGTTTTTCGAAGCTCAGAGTTGACAATTGTAAAAGAAATTGATCTTTCTTAGGAGTTATCTGTGGCATTTTCTCTGCTCTCTGGCTTCTACAGTTGTAATCTTTCATTGATAATTCAAACATTGCAGAGGTATCTTGTGACATCTTTTCTGTCCCTATACTTCCTTGTCTAAATCATCTCTTAGTGAATTGAAGTTTATGAATGTTATCAGTGATATTTTAGGGTTCCTGGTCCATCTCATTTTCTACAATTTTGTGTGTTATTGTGATTGATCTGATTTAGATGTTTTTGTGGGTATACTTCAGCCCCCTAACAGTCTTGTCTCAATCCTACACCGAGTTGCAGGAGTGAATGTCTATTTGCAGGTCATAGATTGTGTCTTATGTTAAGACCCTCCTATGAATTACTTATGCAAACCTATTCAGTGAGTTGTGACCTCCTAGACCTAATTCCTTCACTGATCCCATCCCTCTATACTGAGATCCACACCCTAATTTTGGTGTATCACCTAGTAGGTAATTTTCTTTTAGTTATTTCCCTTTCCAAGTAATCCTTCTATCCCTTTCCCTCAAAAGATTTATATTTCATGTCAAGAAGCAAATTAGGGTGATTATCCAAGAGGAACCAGCATAGAATCTGGAGGTTTCATCTCAGTTAGCATAGGTCCCACACCTAGAGATGAATCCCATGTTATACTAGGTTATCAAGACTACAAGAGCTTGAGACAAGGTGCAAACTTAGTGTAGAGCAGTTTGTTCTAGAATTTTTTTGAACCTAATATCAACACCAATTGGATTCACTCATACAATTTATTTTTCTTAAATATCATATAAAGTATGGTAGATGGTCAAATCCCATCATGAAATTTGACTCAATCCTCATTTATGAAGTTTGAATTATATGAAAGAAATCTTATTGGAGAAATTCTTGTGTGGCTACTAGATATGAAACTTTTTCAAAATTAATATAACAACATAACATGCTAACATGAATACTTCTTCCTTAATATGTCTCCGTGGAATCTATTGATAGTATTGGAAGTTAATATAAATACATTATATAGTTAGATACCCCATAATAATTAAGAAAAAAATATGGCACTTCATTGATTCTAGTAGCCAATTGACATAAGTTTTCTATTTTTATTATAAATTTTAAAATCTAACTAAGATTTTCCGCTTCTTACATCTATTTTAGAAGTCAAATCTTCAAATTTGAGCTAGGCTACTCTAAAATAATGACTTTACTTATTCCACATATAATTAAAAAATGACTACATGCTTGTACAAATTATGTCACCTACATTTGTAATGTATTCCTTTGCATAAGGATTAACAATATATTTTAGGAAATTTTTATGGATCTTTAGAGTTGATTTCTTCTAACTCAACCCCTTGGTTGGACTAGCATTACTATTATGAAAATGTTTGAGAAAATATTATAAATAATCTTTAAAATATTTAAGGACTAATTTGAGAAAAACTATATTCTTTTTATTCCTTAAATAAAAATGTTACTAAAATGATTTGTTCCTAAATATATAGGAATTTTGATTATGAATTGGATATAAATTAGGGCAAGTTAAATTCATTCCAATACCAAGGGATGGTCACTAATAAGATATTATATTTTGAACAATGTAACTCATAATGGATCAATGGGCTTTCTCCTTTTTTAATTCTGATTTCTGATTATTTTACTCTTGGATTCTTCCACACTTCTGTTGGGGAGTTTGGAAAGAACACAACAATCATATATTCCATGATTACTCTTCTCCTCCAAAATAATCTTTGAAAAGATCCACTTTGCTGTGAAAGAAAATTTTTATTACTATGGTGGCTCTAACCATTTTGCAGGAAAGGTCCAGGACAATGCCTAGGACAAAAGACAAAACTATACCTAGATCTGTCCCTTGGTAGGCTTGTTAAAAGATAACTTTGAGGGTGCGGCTAAAGGGAACCCTGCCCTGGTGGGAAGTGGAGGTGTTATCAGGAATTGCTTTCATTTTGGCTTTGCTACTATTATCTTACCTCTCAGCTCTCAAACTAACCACTTTGCTGAAGCAAGCGTGACTCTCCAAGTCACCAAATTATCCCATGACATTGGGGTCAAAAAGCTTTGGCTCGAAGGAGACTCCATGAATATCATCAACTGCTTAAATTTCAACCATTCCCCTTCATGGTCTATATCTAATATGATCACAGAAATGTGAGCTCTCCTTAGCTCTTTTGAAGCAGTTCACATTTACCACATGTACAAGGAAGCCAATAATGTCGCTGACTGGTTTGCCAACCTGCCAGTTAAAAAGGAAGCAATGATGAGGTGGCATCACGACAGAGATTTCCCTCATGAGGTGAAGGATTTAGTTGATAGAAACATACTCCAAGGAACTGAGGGAATCATAAATGATAATTATGAAAAGTGATGGGGATTTTTGGAAGTGCCATTCCATTAATCAAATGTACTGGAGGGACATAAAGGCTAATTACTACATGTCCCTTCCACACACTTTCTAGATATTCATTCCCAAGATCTGCTTTCTTTCCCAAAGGCAAAAAAGAAGAAAGCTAAGAATGAATGTTGCTAGAAAGAAATACAACAACAATTTTTAGCCTTAACAGAGAAATGCCCAAATCAAAATTAGTGTGATGGTAGGGGGAAGACATAGAAGGGAGCCTACGAATGACAGTGTGAAATGTAAGAGATGCACAAAGGTTTGGAACACTCTGCAGAAAGGGGAAATAACAACCTTCATCAAAAGTTTACATGACAGTAAGCAAGCGGTCACAAACATCTTCATGAAAAGTTGGGATGAAGGAATCTTGCAGATAGAGGGAAAGACCTTTACTATTACTGAGGAGGTCATATTGAAAGTCACCATCATCCCCACAGTTGGAAATTTTTTTTATAGGGAACTTAAAATCTCTGACAATACCATCAACGACTTCGTGAGAGACAATGAAGAGAAGAAAGCTATAGTCAAAATGAGAACTTATTACCAGTCCAAGGGAATCAAAATGATATGGAAGTTTGTTCTTAAGGCCCTAATCTCCTATGTCACTCTGGACACTAGGTTCGACAGAATCAGGACCTACCACTTTGTGTTGTTCAACCATTTCAGGCACAGTATGAAGGTTTCCATCCCATTCTATCTGTATTCTTTAATTAATGAAAATATTAATGGTTTTAGCTCCTTGAGAAGAACATAGCTAACCCTACTTTGCATGAGGGTCTATTACTATTAATATATGAATTTTTCAAAGCCCAAATCTAGGGAAAGGAGGTAGCAGAGAAAAATGAAAGAACTAATGCTTCTGGGTCAGATTACATCCCCTCAGACCAAGAAAATAGTGAGAGTGTGGGATAAGGAGGAAGAAGAGATCAAAAAGCCAAAATAGGGGTCATCCTAAAAAAGGAGACCCATGAGCTTGGTCAAAAAAGAAAACCCCCCAAAAATTAGGCCAAAAAGGAGATTTCCTCAGAAGAGGAATATAATGACAACGTGGAAGATATGAATACAGATGACGAGGAGGGTAACTATAAAGGTGAGGCCAGGAAGAAAATAGAACAGACCACAGGGGAAAAATTCATAACCAAGGGGGAAAGCTCGGGTCGTCTCTCTGTTGACCTCACCATCAGCAAAGACAATACCCCCCTCCCCCTTTAGGAGCCAAAGAAAATGCTCAGGACCCTAACACTGAGGAGCCCAACGATGACCATGGTAACCCTTCTACTCATTCCCCCAATTCGCAAGACCTCTCTGAAGAAAAGAACTAGTCTAGAGGGGAGTATCAAAGTGAAGACTTTGTCAAAAGGAAAAAAAGTGTGGAGGAACTTCAACATGAACATAGTGCAGATGGGGATCATCAGGGAAGCTGTGAACCCAAAAATCCTTGAGGATATCGATGGCAGGATCAAGAAGGAGGACGTGATTTACCCTACACTGGTTGTCCTTAGTGACAAGGCCAGGGAAATAGAGATTAATCTCCTAAACAATGCTAAGAACAACATGTTGGACTAGTTCAAGTCCTTCTAATGGCTCTTCCATGAACTTGAAAATCTCAAGGATAAAATCAAAAGTATGGCTGACAAGGAACATAAAGCTAAAGAGGAAAAGCGATGCATGGACTCTAGGATCGACCTTCTGGAAGGAAAAATGAAAAGTCTTGAGGAAACCCTAAAAGGCATAGTAGAGCAAAACTTCAATATACTCAAAGCCTCCAACAAGCATATCAAATTTCTCATAGACAAAATGGAAGAGAAGATGGACAACAAGGAAGAGTAGAGGATCATAGAGGAAAAAAAGGAGAAGCCCAATGAAGGTTTGGGTAAGAGAACCAGAGCCAAATTAAAGAGAAACTTGGTGGATGACGGCTCCAATGACATTCAGAAGATCAAAGAGGCAACAGAGAAGATGGAGCTTCTTGAAAGCAATGCTCCAGTTATGCTGAGGAACCTCGCTTGATCTTGCTCCCTGGTGCCTTTTTTCCTGTCCCTTTTTTGTTCTTCTTTGACTGTTCCTTCTAAATGGTAGTTTGTCTCTCAACCTGCTTGTGGCTTGTTTCTTTGTTAGCTTTACTTTTGCTATGTTCTGAACTCTTTTTCGCTACATTTTAAGATGTTGTGGGTTTCAGGAACCCTGTAAAACCTATTTTACTTAATAAAAAATATAACTCATAATGGATGGTTGAATTAGTCTAAGTCAGTTAACATTCAAATTTTCATTTGGGTCAATTTCAACTGGTGTAATATTCATCCTATATGTCACAAGCTTGATGCAATATAAATGAAGATGGGGAAGGAATGTATATGAATGAGAGAAATAATAGGAATAGTAAATATAAAATGTGTAATTTGCATTCAAATGTAGACTATATATGGTCTAATGTATATAAATATGTGTAAGGAATGACACAAACATCTACAAATAAAATTGTGCAATTTACTTGTATGTAATTGTACTAAACCATTTGATCAGAATAAGTTCCAAACTAAATACAAATTGACAATAATATTTAAAATATATATATATATATATATAATTAAAACATATGAACATAAAAATACAGTAAAAAAAAGTTACGTTACATATATATTTTTTTAGATGGAGAATTTTATACAAGTCCATTTCGGAACACTCGTCATAAGCTGAAACTTCCTTATTTTTCAATGTCCAATTCTTACACTCAACAAGACTTGAACTGGGATAGACACATTAAAACAAACTCCCAAAATGAATCTTCTTAATAGCACGTACGAACCAAATGATTAAAAAAACCCACCAACTTCGAAACAGATAATATTAATCTGTACATCACTAGGATGCCCTCTGACACAGAACTTGCTATTATGCTAACAGGAGTGTTCCGCGATGCAACGAACGGAGTGCACATTAAGTTCACTCTAGTCAAGAGATACCTAAATTGTCGTGACCGCAACTTGATTCTACGATAATATCACGAGCTTTGGAAATTTGATTCCTCGAACCATATCCTCATATCTTCGTTCTGTTTTCATTATAAATTCCTGGAATCGAACTCGATCTTTACTTTACACGTCTATGAGTTTATAAAAGGGCCATGTCTAATAGGCTTAGAACGACAACAAATTTTGTAAGAATAAAGAAGCTTAAGACCACGCTGTTTCAAGTTTGAAGTTTTAGAATAAGTTAACCATTTCTAAATTTACAAATGGCTTTAGTTCGTCGAGTTGAAAGTTCTGAAATGAGGGAGGATATCGCATATGGTGTTCCCGGGAAATCTTATTTTTATGTGGGGTTGGAGAAATGTATTGGGGATTTGCGGGGAATGTTATTCGAGAAAGATGTGTCAGTCGTTGGTGTGCAATCGATGAGAGGCGGGGGCAAAACTACTCTCGCATTGGCTCTCTGCAATGATCCTCAAATCAAAGGTATTATTCACATCTCTTTTCTACTTTGGTTTATGTTCTATTACATATGATGGTTCGTGATAATGTACTTATTTAAAACAATTTGTGTTTTCATGGATGGCAGGATACTTCAACGATAATGTTGTTTTCATCACCGTGTCACAGTCACCTGACCTGAAAGCAATTTTAGAGACTATGTGGGAGAAGATTGGTGGAAGGGAAAAACCAGAATTTCAAAATTTGGAAGATGGTCACATGCAGCTGCAGCAATTGATTTTGAGTCAACCCAAGTCCACTCTGGTGATTTTGGATGATGTTTGGTCTACAGTACATTTGGAAAATTTGCTGTTTGAAGGGCCGGGATACAAAACTGTTGTAACAACCAGAGACAACTCTACTATCCCTACAAGCAAGAGTACCCAAGTGTATCAGTTGCCATTGTTGTGCACAAAAGATGCATTGTCACTTTTCTGCTTCTGGGCCTTTGGAGAGACATCAATTCCAAGCACTGTAGATGCAAATCTAGTAATAGAGGTATACTTTTTATGTTCCACTAATTTCTTTTATTCTCTAATACTCTAATACATATCTTTTGAATTATATGGAAAGTGGTTCAGAATACACAGAGCATAAAACTGTTGTCTTTGGAAAGGAGAAGGAAGGTAAGTAAAAGTAACATTCTGTTTTCTTCTAATTTCTCTTTGTGGATCGAAGTTTCTTTCGTCATGTAGGATTCATATGTTTGGGTCCATTTTGTTCAGTAAGAATTATAAGTTTATAAATTTTATTTAAAGCCATTTTATATATGATATTTGACAAATACAACTCTCTACATATTTTATTTTTCTTACTACACCACAGCCTCCCTTCATCAATAAAACTCACTGTTGTAAATCTATATTGCAATGGCTAGCTGTTGTCCATTGAAATACGAGACAACAAAATTTTAATACAAGAATAGCTCACATTAATTTATGAACTCATTATTCCTCTAAATTAAATAAAAATATCAGAAATGTCAGATTGAGATGGTATTTGTAATTTATTTAGGTGGGACCGTCATAATTTGATACAGCAAGTATTGACTGAGACATCCTTGATGCTCGTCTTCAAAATAATTCTGAATGATGGAAGAGAACGTTCAATCAGATACGGACATATCATCTTTGTATGGCAGAATAAAGAATTAATATTGTATACTACAATAACAATTTGTGGACAATAAATGTAGCGTAGAACAAGTTTGGAATCTGTCTTTTCCATAAAAACTGTTCTTCGTAAAGTATAAGTTAATGGCTATATTCTCTGCCACACTGAAGGTTATGAATGGTGAAAGAGAAAGGCGTGATGACTTAAGCAAGAAAGAATAACAGATAAGTCAAAGAAAGTCTCGTGGAATAATCATTGTACATTTGAGAAATATGGAGAAAAGTTGTGTATGGTGCCAAAACTCCTAGAATTATAGAGACTTTATCTTGTCTAATTTCAAGGGGATTTTCGTGGAGAATTTGATTTTATCGACATATGATGGACACGGGGCTTTAGTGATATAACGAATGATTATGTGGGATGAATAAACAATTTGGGGTACCTTGCTTTTAATATGCTATTGGTGAAAGAATAGAATTCTAAATAATAATGAAGTTAGGCTTGAGTTGCATATAAGAAATTTTACTTCCTTCGTATTGGTCTTTCTGATAAAAATAAATTTTACGTTTCTTGGATTACAGGTACAAGCAGAATGTGGCGGCCTGCCACTTGCTCTAAAGGTGATCGGAAGTTGTTTGCATGGGGAACCACATGAGGTTTGGGAGAGAGCAAAGCAGAAGATTTCTAGAGGAGAGTCCATATCAGATTATCACAAGAAAGGGCTGTTTAGATTGTTGGAGATTAGCATCGATTCCTTAGATGATAAAGCTAGGGAATGCTTCCTCGACTTAGCTTTATTTCCAGAGCACAGGAAAATCTGTGCTGAGGCACTATTGGACATATGGGTTTATGTGCGGAAACTACAGTGGCATGATGCTTTTTCCATCTTATCAGATTTTTCAAGCAGAAACCTGTTGAATTTGAGTGAAAATCCAAGGTAATTCTCTTTCCTTTCTCATGTTCGGTATTTTTGTTGTCATTTATAATCACTACGTTGACGAAGTATGACTCAGCAGGAGTAGGGTAGCAATCTCAATTGGAAATGCCTCGGAGCTATATTTTTCTCAGCATAGTGTGATGCGTGAATTGGCCCTCCATTTGGGATGCCAAGATGGTGTAGCCCACAGGAAGAGGTTTTTGATGCCTAGGAAAGAGATTTGTTTGCAAGAAAATTGGGAGATGCTTAATGATAGAGCTTTTGATGCTCAACTACTGTCCATTGACACAGGTAGGTTATTCAGAAGTCTCTTCCTAATTTACTTCTACATATTAAGTCAAAATTTGTTTCAATTATTAGCTATAGTTTTTAATATTAAAATTATTATTTACCACAACTTAGTTGTCATGTATATCAATCTATTTTTATTTAATATGAAAATAGTAAGAGGATTGTAGCTCTGTTGATTTGGTAGAAATAGTGAGGGTGAGATAGATCTCATCTATAGGTCTGTTTATTGAAATTAGTCTAATCCGATTTATATATACTTATTCAAATTAGTCATATCCTATATATGATCAAATTGTTCTAATTTGCTATATAAAGACAAACTACACAATATCTTTTTAATCTGGTTTATTTCCATTTAATTGGTGTAATAATTAGATTTTTAAATTCCTGTCACTTGTTTATAGTGTAGATTAGGTTGCCCATGCCGACCATTCAATTTTTTTGGGATGGATTGGTTGCTATATCATACTATCTCATTAGGAGGACCTTTAAACATTACTATTATCAATTATAGTGTAACACTGAGCACTCATTTCCACCAGTAAATTCTCTGCAATCAACATTTAAATGATGATAATTAAACCCTTATTACAAGCAATCGTAGCCATCATGCACAACAATCTAATTCTGTTTCCTTTCTGATTTATCTGTGCAGGTTCTATGGAGGCGAATCACTGGTTTGACATGAACTTACCTGAGACAGAGGCTCTGTTGTTATTCTTCAGCTCAAGTGAATACCTTCTTCCTTCATTTATGAAGTCCATGAAGAATCTGAAAGTTCTCATGGTATTCAATTACGGGACAAAGAGGGCAACGATAAAAGATCTAGATACTTTGTCTTCATTCACCCACCTCAAGAGTGTTCACATGGAAAAGTTGATTGCATCCCCTGTTTTAAAACAAAGCAAAGAACTACCGAACATAGAGAAGCTATCTTTGAGCTTATGCGAAGGATTTGAATATGCATCCACATTCAACACTGTCAAGCTGCTAGATTTTAATATTGATCACTCCAGCAGCTTGGAAGAGGTGACTCTTACTTTCTGTTATATGCCCTCCGCTCAGTTGTGGTCTATCAGCAATTGCCACCTGATTCAGATGTTACCTTATGACCTTGGGAATATGAGCTCTCTGAGAATGTTAAGGTTATCAGCTTTACCAGGCTTAAAGGAGCTTCCTCCATCAATTGGAAAACTTGGACAGTTGGAATGTCTAGACATTTCATCGTGTGAGGGGCTGAGAGGACTTCCAGAGGAGATTGGGCAACTAAAGAAACTGAGTGATTTCAATATGAGAGAATGTTCTCATTTGACAAGTTTACCAAGAGCTGTTTGTGAACTGAGTTCCCTCAAGCTGGTCATCTGCGATGAGAAGATTGGGAAGCAATGGTTGCGAGTCAAGAACATTTCTATTCCAGAGCTTAGGGTTGAAATTGTGGAAGCACACTTTAGTTTGGAATGGCTAGATGACTGATTTCTCTTTTCACCTCTCAGAGTGAAAAACAAGGTTCAAGCAACTTCACAAGTTCAATCCCATATAAGGTTCTATATAATTTCAGACTATAGTTATGATCGTTCTATGTCGAGCTTCTAGTACAGTAAACACTATTTGCTATATTGTGCGTGCAGACCCACATATTCTTCATGCAAAGGAATTTCTTTGTTTTTAATAAAGCCGGGAGATGGATGTCTTGTAGGATTGTTGGAGATTTCTTCGCTGAATTTGTATTTGTCTCTATTAATTGGGCTGTATTCAAGTAATAACAAAGCAGAGTAGATTAATCTAAATAAACACATTTTCGCTTTTGTCGGCTTTAGGCTCCAGTTTGCTACGCATTGTAAATCATATGAGAAACATTTATTGTGCGAAAAGAAAACTGGAGGACATGAAACATCAGACACATGCTGTAGAAGAAATCTAAAAAGCACAAGCATAACCATTTCATGCGTATGAATAGTGAAAGAACTCTCAAAACGAATAAATGCCTAAGCGTTCAATCCGCGCAAAATAAACATAACCACGCGATTAGATAGGTAAGGAAAAGCCATCGATGTAAAGAATCTTTAATCAAAGATAATAATAACCAAGAATAACTCGCCATTAAGAAACTGAATGAATTCGTTAAGTAAATATCTAATAGTATTATGAAACAAAATATGTATTTATATCAATTCACTAACACGAGTCTTTCATATTTCTACAACCTATATTATTTACTATTTCAGGGGTATCCATTTTCTTCATAAAACCAAAATACGTTGAAGTAAATGCAAATTCTTAGAGGGTGGTAAATTAGGTTATTTACTAACACTTAATCATTTGTCCTATTATAAATAGAGGATAGGAAAAAAGTATTTTCAATATAGTAATGCATAATTTTATTAAAGATTGAATGACATACCATTATTTGATATTTGTGTTTGAGAGTTTTTTAAATGTCAATCATCTATTTATCACCCCTAAATAAACCAAGCTAGTAATGAATTTGAGATATGTAGATTTATAATTTTTTAATATTTTTTATTAAAGGAAAAACAAGTTTGAAGGGAGATGAAACCCCTTACAGGAAGATTACATAAGATATATCATGAAAGCCCACCAAAACAAAAAGGAAAAGACCAAGCAAAGAAAAACTAGCAAAGAACAAAAAATTGAAGAGAACCTAGCCAGGGACAAGCAAAACGCAAGTAGAAAGACAAAACAACACTAGCAAAAGATGTAGCAGTATCCTAGATTCTTTAAAGTGTCGACCACTTCAATGTCTAACTTGTTCATCTTTAGGGCTTGATAACCTTCTTCTTCATGTTATGCCTTGTTCTTCTACTCAGAGCCCAAAGTCTCCTCGACACATGTATCATTGTCCTACTCCAAATCAACAAGAATCTTTTCCTATCACAGATTCTCCAGCTTGGACACTAAAGTGTTCATGTTCTCAATAGAAGACTTGATCACTTTATGGCTTTGTTCCATAATTTTCCTTAGGGTAGCCTCAACCTTACCAAACCTCTGGTCAACATCCTTAGTTTTTTAATCATAACATGCCTTCATCTTTTCAATGGATTCCACATCTCTAGATAAATATTTTACAATAGCCTATTTTTCCTCTTCAGACCAATGAACACTTATAGTAGAAACTTGGGAAGTTCCTTTATCTAGGACCATGGGTTGACGCTCAGTGGGAGCCTTAGCTATCAGAAAATTAGTAGTAGCCTGAGTATCAAAATTAACACCCTCCTTAGACTATACATTTTAAAGCTTGGACAATAAGGCTCTCTCCTTCAAATGGAGGCTTTTAATTTCATTAAAAGCCCACCTTATAAGCCTAAAAAAATAAACAAAGCTATATTTTGCAATACCAAAAACACAAAACACCATTTCCTACTTAGGATGGAAATATTGAAGCTCAAGTTGATAGAAGACTAGGAATTAACATCATGGTTATAAGGAGGGGAGAGACAGTTCAAAGAAATTGGCTCATCACTCTCAGAAAAATCAAGGGCAACATTGTTCCCTTTACCTTGGTCCTTCCTCATAGGTTTACTACCCACCAATGAAGGAGATCCATTCCCTGTACTATTACCTACAAGCGATGGATTGACCAAATTTTTTAGCTACTTTCTATTCTTTTTACGGGGGTGAGGGGAAGATTCCTCCTCATGCCCCTTAGTATGAAAATGGTCTCATTCTAAACTATTTATATCCTCCCCACCAACACCAAAGATGGAGAGAGAACTAGAGAAGGAGTATCAAAAACACTTTCCTTGATTTTGTTAAAGATAAACAAGATTAACCCTTGATGGAGAATAGGGTTGTTATGGGGATTCTCTCTATGATCAAGGATAAAAGTACAAACTTGTGTCACACTTTTATAAAGGAAAAGTTCAACAACACACAAACTATTCAACTTTAATGACATAAATGTGGTTTTGTGTTTAGAATTTGAAGATGATGTAAACTGATGAAATATCTAAAATTGGATAAAGTTTATGCCTATATTTTTTTTAAAAAAAATTGAACAAGAATTGAAATAGGTTTTTAATTTTTAAGGTCATTTTTTTAGTTGCTGACAAATATTGAAAATATGGGGTCTAGTTCCCATCATACAAGTATATACAAATTAATCTTTTTTTCCTCTAATTTCAAAATATGTTATATATGACACGCATATCTAATGTAGAAATGAAGAAAGATTGGTTTTTGATCCATATTTTCTCTGATATAACTACTCAAAGTTGAACTTATCTGAAATCGATAGTTTTTATCTCCCGTCAAATTTTCCCTATGAAATCTACACCATTCAAAAAAAAAAATTACATATTCTTGAAGAGGACTCTCTCCTCTAGTATTAAATATAAATTTTAATTTTTTTTATATGATTTACTATTTTTTCTATATTTGAAGTAGCATCTTCTCGAATGTTATAATACCTACTTGCAGTATTTTGAAATTATAATATATTAGATCTTATCAAAATACTATAAAAGTTCTATAAAAATAATCTTGACTCTAATCTCTATAAAAGGATATTTTTATATTTTTTAAAAAATATCATTAAAAAGAGTACGAGTTATTTAAATATCACTTTTCTAAAATAAATTTATTTCTTTGGTAATTGGACACAAATTGGTATAAATCATGCATTTAATAGATATTTCCAATTGGAAAAGTTGAAGCACTTATCTAATGACTCTAGCTAGACTATATGTTTGAAAAAAATTAACTTTTAGTTAGAAATACTCAAATTTAGTTGTGCTGATAAGAGAGAAATTAATAATGAAATCCTTATCTTATCTCTAAAATGGACAAGCATAAAAAAATGATAACCATAAACCCTCATAAAGTGGTCATCAAGTGTAAAGAACTCCATTATGACTTTTAGAAGATGCCACCAAAGGAGCTTAATCCTCTTTGGTTCAAAGTTAGGATTATTAACCTTCACAAGCTTTTCCTTCTCCTCCTCTATCCTCAAAAACTTCTTGACCATAGCCTTTAAAAGCTTCCTATTCCTATAATATTTTAATATCATCCATGGGAAGGCTAGTAACCTCCACAACAAAGCTCTCATCCACAATCACCTGGTTACAAAAAGTATCATGTTTCCCCTATGTCCACTCCTTCACAAAAATATTTTTGACTTTGGTGTCATAGCCATGAAGTTTCTTCAAATAAGGGGTAGCCTTCCTCATTTGCATCTAGTACCAAATGGTGGTGTTGGTATTCCAAGCATCACTTATTATTTTTTATGTATCTAGAATTATTGTTAGCCTAATTACCACTTTGTAGATAAGGAACAGTACCCTACATGTTCATTAGGAAGCCAATAGTAATATAAGAAGCATGGGAAATAATGTTAAAATAGTGCATACAAACTCTATTAATGATATTATCTAGAATGACCTTAAAACCATTGAGAAAGCCTTAATCATTAAAAAAATATTAATAATTAGAAATGAATACTTCCTAAAAGATACTACTTTCCTTGAAACAAGATAACTAGTATGTATGGGTGTGATGATGAAATACACATAACCATGGTCTTTACCCTTATCTTTTGAGCATACTTTATACTTATTATCTTAACCATAGTAAATCATTTAAAAATGTTTTATTTTCTGTAGATTTAGTTTATGATAATGCATATTTTGACCTCTCTAATAATTGATAATGTTTCCACACATGGCCTATAGTTCAATGAATTTTCCAATTTTACTTGACATAATCATTCAAAGTAGTTAAAAGTTAAAAGTTAGTCAACTATCCAATCACTCAACTTCATCGCAAGTGATTTTTTACTAGTTAGTCTTATTAGTTGTTGTAGGTTCCATTCATATAACTCAAGCTATTTTATATAGGTGCACATCTTGTAATATGGTTGTGATAAGTCCCTTTAAAAACATAGTTTTGTCTCCACCTTTAATGCATTTATCAAGGAAATATTGCAAATATTGACTAAGTACATCTCATAAGGAGTCCATGCCAAGCCCCTTTCTATGATAATGTGATGTATATTTTCTTTTAGAAATCCTGTTCATTGCCCTCTACCAAGATTTCTATTATTCATGATGCTTAGAGATTACAATCATCAACACCATTTTGCTAAAGTATTTAGTAATTTACACAAGGTCAATTTCTTTCTGATTCGAAGCTTACTGTTGCTTAATCCTTTTAGTTTTTAAGTTGTGATTTGCATTCTTTGTAAAGCTAATAGTAGCATTTTCTTTATATAAGAAATTAAACAACACAGTTTTATTGAAATTGTAAAGGAGTTCATATTCTTAGTGTATACATGTATGAGTCTCATAAATTTAATTTATTCCCTTTCATACTCATTTTCATGAGAATATGTATTAAGATATATTTCCTCTTTCACGTTAATGTATAAACTATGTTAGGAATGGGAACACTGAGAGGGGGGAGGTGAATCATTGTTCACTGTATTTTATCTTTTTGCTTTAATCTTTAAACTGAACTTAAATGCTTAAGTACTAAAATGAACATTCACATAAACATGAAACATGAAATCAACACATGACACCAATATGGTTATGGGGAAACTGAAATAGGTAAAAACCCTAGTGGGAATTGACACCCAATAATATTTTGTACTAGTGTTTTGTGATCCTTAACCTTGTTAGGAGTTTCTTTACTATGTATTAAATACAATAGACCTTGTTAAGGGTCGGACCCTGTTAGGAGTCTTTTACACTAGTCCCTGTTAGGGGAGTGGACTCATTGTCCTAGAGCTCACTACTGAAGTGGTGAAGGCTACAACCTTCTGATCTCAGATACACACTATATTTGCTGGATGAACTGTTACTATGACACTACATGTTAGATTAGTTCCTTTGATAAGTTGATGCTTTGACTTCTTGCAAAGCTATAATACATCTTATAGTGTCTTCACACACTTGTGCTATGCTTATCAAAACTCTATATCAAGTTCCATGCCATTTACAATGGGCGAATCTCATATTTATATGCGTATACAAAAGAAACAACTAGGTCGGCCCTTAAACCTATTACATACAACACTTCCAATTGAATTGGCTCAATCATGTTTACAAAAAACATATATACATTTTGGAAACCTAATCACAATGGGTGCATATCCTTTACATCATTATATTATAACCGCAACTCAAAATGATAACAATCGGTTGCTTACTCTATTCTTCACTCGCACACACTGGCTGTACAACTTCAATTGTATGTATCTTCCTCATACTTGCATATCTGATTATGCACTAATAGACTAAGCATGAATATATTCTACCCAACTTAACTTCTAGGGTGCACACCATAATTTGGTTGTACGCATGTGTGTTGATGCTCTGGGTTACAGGGGCTATGTACACTGTCTAGTCTCTAACATTTAGCTGATTTCTTATCTTCTCATCAAGTGTGCTGACTCCAAACTTCTATATGACTTTTTTTCCATAATGACAACACTATATTAAGTCATATAGATCAGTATAGCCAACTTTCCAATAGTCTCCCCCTTTTTCATTGATGGCAACAAAGGATTATGACCAAGTTGCTAACTCTCCCTTAATACAAAATTTTTTTTGTCTTCTATACATACACTTATATCTCCCTATACATATTATGATCCATATTCTATACAAAACTCCCCCTTTGACATTAATGACAAAGATATTTCAAAAATTGTATCTACACATACTCACTGAGGGAAAACATCCGTATATGCTATCTTTGGGTTTTGGATCTCCTTGTTCCAAAATGTGATCAAAGAATTTACTATCTAGAGATGGGTGCATAGTGCATGTTGTGGCTTCTCCATCTTCTCCAAGTCAATTCTAGGACCATGATCATATGTTACCATTGTGGTGTCTACGTCCTTGATGTTCCGATTGAGTATATCTAATGAGGGCGCAAGAGCATCCCAGAGCTGTGTTTGCCTTGCTCTGATCTTTGACATTTATTTTTCTTCCTTCTCAATCTTATCTATTTTCCCTTGGTATACATTATTACACATGTTTACATCTGTGGATGTGTCTTTCATTGAACTCTTGACTTGCTCAATCATAGCTTCTGTCTCTTTTATTTTCTTGAAATGGGCATCAGTAAGCTTATCCTGATCCATGCATTTTGCAATGACTCTTCTTCCTTGATCTACAAACTCTTTTAAGGATGCTTGACCATTCCTGAGTGAGCTTAGGTTAAGTGCAAAGTTTCTCATTAATTCACTCAACCTTTTCTTTAGGTACTTTTCTTCTACAACTAGGGATGTAGATTCTTCAAGGCTTGAGTAATTACTTTTGAAATGTGAGATGATTGTACTCACATCATCAACAGAGTTTATTTTTTAGACTTTCTTGTCCTTTGGCAATAAATTATTTAGAATGTTTACTGATTCTACCAGGAGGGGATTCCTGATCACTTGTTTTCTTTGGCCTTTTCCATGGCTAGGACACTGAGTTTTATCAGATCTTCTTCTCCCTAAGAGTCCAAACTATTTATGTCAGGTGTCAAACTTGACAACAATGCAGAGGGTGATGGATTGATGGGAGTTCTATCCATTATTTCTTGCTTAATTCTTACTTCATTTTCTTTCTTTTCTATTTCTTTTCTATCTTTTCTCCATCTTTTTATGTGATTTTGTCAATCAAAATTTCTTGCAGATTTGGTGAATTGCTACCACAAATAATTTCAGCTTCTTGGGTACTAACAAAGGCTTCCTCAAACTTGTCCAGATCCTTATCTGTGGCTTCCATGGCTATCTCCAAATTATCAATGATAAATGTGTTATTTTTTTATGTCTCTACAGTGGGTGTAGACTTATCTACCTTTGATTGTGCTTCCACTGCAGGCACTGAATCTTGAGGACCTATAGATTTTCCCTTGATGGTGTCTGACTCTTTGGTAACCATTGTGGGTACATTTGTTGTGGGCGCAGTGAGTGAATACATGTGCCTGTTCATAAACACCTTCTCAAAAGCTTTCTCTATTTCTTTGGCAACTAATTCATAGTTTTTATCCATTATATTCAATTTTCTTATCTTGGTCCTGAGGTGAGGCTTCACCAAATCTAATAGTAACTTCTTCTCTTCTAGCTCACATATAGGAAGGGTCTCATCTAAAATTTTCTCTCTTATCCTTAGATCTTCTTCAATGGCTTGTCTCTTTTGGAATTCTAGGATGCTCCACACATTGTCAAGGATCATAGTCTTAAGTTCCAAGACTGTCTTCTTGAACTTCAGCATGTGTTTGACTATCAGACCATGTATCTTAGATTTGTCTATTTCATTATATTTTTTATAAAAATTCTTTAATTGATCAATTCTTCCTTCATCAATTATTCTTTCACTTAGCACACTGAGACTAGGTTTGAAACTTACTTCAGGAGGTGCTTGTGAGTTCTTCCTGTTCCTTGTGACTCTTAAAGATGGATGACTAGTGCTAGTCTCTTTCTTCCTCTTTTGCATTTCCTTATACTCAGGAGGAGTAGTAAGGTCAATGGTTTCCTTGGGCATAGAAGGAGTATTATCAATTTTATCCTTCTGCTCATTAGATTTCTCTATCTTTACCTTCTGCAACTTGGGATCATTTGCTTCTACCTTTGCTGCATTTACGCTCTCTAATTCCAAAGAAATCTTTTGTTCTCTTTCTTTGTCTAGATCTTCTTGAGATACTCCATGTATTCTCAAGATCTCTGAGGTGACTTTAGCAACCTTTCTTTTTGTTGTGGCTCTGTTAAGTTTAGCATCTATCTCTCTTGTGTTTTCCTCATAAGTTCCTCACCTTGGCTCATTAGGGTCAATAGGAGCTGAAAGAAATACTTGAGAATATGTTTCTAAAACTTGTTCATCTACTTCATATCCACTTTGTTCTAGGTACAAGTTCCTCCATCCAGGTTGTATCTATTTCAACCATTAAACAAATAGTATCCTTGTATTTATCAACAATATTTTCTAGAATTATGTACCTCATTTGAATCTTGGACCTAAAGGTCTTCAACTCCAATGTTATGTAATCTATCAATGTACTCTCAGTGGATGCCTTGAAAGATATATGTGGCATGGTTGGAATGGACTTGTCCAAATATGAATCTGATACTTTCCCAAATATATGAAGGTACATGTAAATGATCAAAGACCCAAACCTAAATATCTTGGTCTTATCATGCTTGATTTCCTTGATGTTATCAATCAATTGTGTGTGCAAGATCTTACATAGGCTGAACTCTCAATCTTCCTTCACAAGTCTAATGGATACTATAATTATGCTCGCAGACACACTATTCACCCTACCAGTGTGTTGAAACCTTTATCCAAGTATCATGGACATTAGTTTGATGTCAGCTTGCTCAATAGGCTTAATTATCATCCCACGCCTATCACTCCTTGACTTACATGTTTGCTCAATAATTTTTCTGACATCCTTGCCCGCAGGAAGGATGACACAATTCTTAAATAGGCCTATCACCTCATATATTTGGTCACTAGTGATTCTTACTAGCACATCACCTATCCAAAATAGGTCATCATGAATTCTTGTCAAAAGTATTTTAATCTATTGTCTCATAGAAATCATATGCTATAGCATACTCCACTATAGGGTGATCATTCCACTTTGCATATTCATCCAAGAAGGTTTTGTTTGGTTTTAGCATGGTTTCCATGTGCACCCTTAATTTTTCTAATCCTACTGGTTCCTTCTTACAATAAATGTATTCTCTTATGTCTTTGACATGCATAACACCCAAAGGCGTGCGGGAGAATGCTCCCTCTAAATCATCTAGGGTAGACTTAAATGGATGCTTCTTAAACACATATCTTTTCTTTTCTGCAACATAAAATACTATGGGACTGGCCATCACTTACTTGTTTTATCACTTTCCAAATGTTCTCGAAGACAATCTAAAGACTTCTGAATTGGCACGATGAACTAGGGTTTCTGCAACTTATCAAATGTACTGCTAATGACTGATAGATCAATATGCAAGTCTTCACAATAACTTCTAAAGCTCTTTCTTTTCTTCAATCGCTCTAAATTCAAATGCAATGAGTAATCAAAAAGCTTTTTGTGTACTTAAAGTGAAAATTCCACCATTAATGCTTGTCACGTAAACCAGGCTGTCACTTGGAAATTTCTATCTTTCATTCTACAAACAATCAGCTCATGCGCTCTTGCACAAAGGTTTATTTATTTCCCAAAAGCTTAAATCCAAAGGTGCATACTCTTAGAGTGTGTATACCAGCCACGCAGGGGTCTAGAGCTAAATTAGCTCTCCCTATAGCCTTGAGGGCCATTCATCCAGATGTAGAGGGTGCATCCATTGTCGATGCATCCAATACATACTCATCACCCTTGTCCTTCTTTTCCTCTGACCAAATCAAGCTCGCATCCTCTGAAGCTTTCACAAAATTAACTTCTTCTTCAGGATCCAATACTGGTTCTTCGACCTTTTTAGGGTTTTCCTGGCCTTGTGTCCTTGATCTATAGAACTTTGAGATGTGTCTAGCCTTGTTCAAGAGTGACAAATGACTGGAGGCCTTATATTCCTCAGCGCATTGACATGAGTCACCATTTTACATTGTCTAGCTGAGTGACCATTATAGTTACATATTTTACATGTAACATTCTATAAAATTCTTATATTTTTCTGATTCTAATCTCTCTGATCATGTTGAATCATGTTCTTTTTACTAGTCTTGCAATTCATAGCTTGATGACCAAATTTATTGCATGAATAATAGTAACCATTAAAATGTCTTACCTCTGTATAGTTCCTCACTATGTGTCCATGCTTGTTACATGCAAGACAAGTGTGGTCTACTAGCTTGTGCTCATTCTTAGGTGGCTCACCATTATCTTTGGTTTCATCTTTAGTCTTCTTAGTATCAGTAGAGTCTTTTTGTGTATCATTTCTTGCTCGCATGTTGTCAATCTGATTTTGTGCTTCATTGTATCCAATGCAGCTAGTATCTCCTTTAGCTTTCCTTGTATACAATTGAGATTCTATCAAATCAGAACTAGTGTACAATTTGTTAGAGTGGTTCTTTGATTCTTTAAATTTTGTTTCCAAGCTTTCTTTGGTATTTCTTAGCTCCAAGATTTCTATGTTTTCTAGCTTTAATTCTTCATTGAGCTGAAGATTTTCTTTGACCTGTTCCTTATAGACTTCCTGATTGTTAATCAACTTATCATCAAATTCTTCAAGTTGTTCTTTTAAGAATGCATTTTATTCATTCATCTTCTTGACCATTATCCCCAAGTCACTGGTGGAACATTCTTTTAGATCCCTTCTTATCTTTTTGATAACTAATTGAGCATCACTAACTTTTTCTTTTAGTTCTTCAATTTCTCTTTTAGATTTGTCTAGGTCTTCAAGAGCGGCTTCACGATTTCTTTTCAAATGTTTCATTTTCACTTTTTCCTTGATCTCCCCAAGTGGTTAAACTTATTTTCTAAGGACTAGATCTTTCATAACAGTTGTTAGGAATGGGAACACTAAGAGGGGGGGGGGTGAATCAGTGTTCACGTATATTTTATCTTTTTCTTTAATCTTTAAACTGAACTTAAATGCTTAAGTACTAAAATAAACATTCACATAAACATGAAACATGAAATCAACACATGACACCAATATGGTTATGGTGAAACCCAAATAAAACCCCAGTGGAAATTGACACCCACTAAAATTCTATACTAGTGTTTTGTGATCCTTGTTAGAAGATCCATAACCCTATTAGGAGTTTCTTTACAATGTATTAAGTATAGTAGACCTTGTCAAGGGTCAGATCCTATTAGGATTCTTTTATAATAGTCCCTATTAGGGGAGTGGACGCACTATCCTAGAGCTCACTGCTCAAGTGGTTAAGGCTACAACCTTTTGATCTCAAATACACACTATATCTGCTGGATGAACTATTTCTGTTACACTTCTTGTCAGATCGGTCCCTTTGATGAGTTGATACTTTGACCTCTTGTAAAGCTCTAATACATCTTATAGTTTCTTCACACACTTGTGCTCTAGTTATCACAACTCTATATCAACTTCCATGCCATTTACAATGGGTGCATCTCATATTTATATGCGCATACAAAAGAAACAACTAGGTTAGCCCATAAACCTATTACATACAATGCTTCCAATTGAATTGGCTCAAGCATGTTTACAAAAAAACATATATACATGTCAGAAACCTAATTACAATGGGAAAATATCCTTTATATCATTAGATTATAACTGCAACTCAAAATGATAATAGTCGACTGCTTACTCTATTCTTCATCGGCACACATTGGTTGTGCAACTTCAACTGCCTGTATCTTCCTCATACTTGCATATTTGATTATGTTCTCATTGACTAAGCATGGATATAGTCTAAATAACTTAACTTCTTGGGCACACACCATAATTTGGTTGTATGCACATGGGCTGATGCTCTGAGCTATAGGAACTCTGTACACTATCCAGTCTCCAACACTTAGTCGATTTCTGATCTTCTCATCAAGTGCGCTAACTTGAAACTTCTATATGACTTTGTTGCCATAATGATAACACTATATTAAGTCATATATATCAGTATAGCCAACTTTCCAATAAACTGATCTTTCCTCACAATGGTTTTTATCGCATTCTTTTCATCTTATATATGATTTTAGAATGTCATCTATCATAGTGGTGGAATAAATTTGTAAAATTAGTTGTTGTATCTAAATAGACCTTGTTGGATGAAGGAAAATACACAACTTTGAAGAGAAATAGAGCATGAAAAGAAAATATTTTAATAAAAATCAGAACCTCAAAATCTATTTATATATTGAAAGAATGAAATACAATATAAAAAGGTCACCATATTGAAAACTTTCAATTAGGTGAAATGCAATTAGGAATTAAACTAAGACTCTCCTATAGTCATAAACTATGATCCAGAGAAACTGTGATCCATAAATCACAGTTTAGAACTGAATGCCAAAATGGTGATTAGAAAAATCACCCAATAGAACTAAAGGTAAGAATCAGTAGTTAGAATTAAACACTAACAAAATTAATAAGAAAGTCATGCAGTTTGGGTTCGGGTTTTCTTCCATTCATGAACATCGGAAGCTGACTTTTGGTTTACCTGAACACATGAAAAATATTATTTTTTCAGTAAAATATAATGATCCTTTATGACCATGTTTGGTCTCTTATGTCTTATAATGCTAAAGTATACATTTTATGGGACCATGTTATGTTTATTATGATAAGAAATATTTTATATGAAACTAATTAGTTAACTTTGAGGACCAATGATTAATAACTTGCAAGAGTTATAGATGAGATCATTGATATATCTCTATCCTTGGTTTCCTCACTCATTTTTATTTTTTATCAATGTCACCTATTTTTACATTTTGTCTTAAATAATGCAGTATATCCACCAATTTTTCTTTCTTTCTTATTTATATAGTGATCTAGACATAGTTCAAGATGGTCCAAAGGAGGTTGGCACAAGAGAAATTTCAAAATACCGAAATCTAAATTTTTGGTATTATTTATGTTTTAGTAATATGAATTTTTGGAGGTCTTCTAGGTATTTCAAGGCCTTGAAAATTTGTGAAGGGATTATCTTTGACTTTTTACTTCAGTGACTGAAGCTAGAACTCTTAGAGATATTTCCAGCAAAGTAATTCTTTTGTAACTATGAGCTAGGGGTAGAAAGATATGACTTCTCCAAGTAGACATAATTTTTTATATAATATTTTGATAGTTTTGGTAGATTTTCTAGTTTATTTTCTAATAAATATTATATAGACTTTTCATTTTCATTTCCAAGGGATGTTGGTAACTCTTGGGATCCATCAAACTTTTTATAAACAATAATTTTGAATTGAATGGATTATTTTTGGCTTGTAAAATCTATTGTCAATTTTTTTTTGTTTGCATTTAAAATAACAATACCACATGTATCACACCAGGTATTGTAATCCATATTGATAATTCAGATTAGTGGTATCAAATATTTTTTTCTCCTAAATGTACCATCACATGCAATTAGCTTACCAAAGGTTGGGATTGATCATGGCAGATCCCTCGGATTACCTTCTGTTAAGATGCACACAATCACATGTGGAAAAACAACAGAGTGGTGGGATCAAAGAACCCACTAAAACATTGATAGAAGAGGTACTGAAAAAAAAATGTGAAGAAATGATGGAGTAGTTCTCATGTATTCTTGAAAAATGAGAGTAATACACCAACCCAAAGAATTCAACATTTTAAGGGAAAAGCCCATTGAAAGTGAAAGTAAATTTTGATATTCCAACTTTCAAGGGAAAATTGATGCAGATCATGCTGATGACTGGTTGTCCAAATTGGAGAGATATTTTTGTGTTAATAATATGTCAAATATTGAAAAGATCACCTTTGCACTCCTCAAAGATGAGAATCATGTGAAATTGGCAAGGGAAGTCCACACAATAGATAACGAAGCCAAAGACAAACAATAATCTAGTGTGTTGGTAGAACCACATGAGAATAATTTATGAAGCTTATAAAAGAGGAATATTACCCAAAAGGTACCTATTAAAAAATGTATATACAATGGAAGCTTCTACGACAGAAGGACCTATCACTTCAGGATTATACCAACACATTGCATGCTCTCTCTGCAAAGCTTGGCATCAAAGGATCAGAGAAACATAGAGTTTTAAAGTATAGAAGTGGTATTCATTAATAAATTCAAACTAAAATGGATTTCCTAAATATAGAGACATCGTATGATGCTTTTGAATATGGATAAACATTTGAAGAAATTTTTTTTTTAAAAAGGAGGAGATAAAATTCCATGAACAACAAATGGAAAGGTGTAAGTAGTAATCCTCCAGGAAAATAAATAGCCAAGGAGTCATCTCTATGTTAACCAACAAAGAAGACATGAGGTTTGAAGAAAATTGGACAAGAATCAGGTATGTGGTGTGAAGTCCATAAAAGCCCCTCTCATAACACTAAATATTGTAGAACTATAAAGAATTTAATGATGAAGACCCATGATAAAACTATTGATCCTAGGGCGTTAGAATCTTGCAAACAAAAGGAAGAGTAGAAAATCATTGAGGATGACATATATTCCATAGTAGCCACTAGAAAAGTATTTCCGTGGGAGGATCAAGAGAGATTTTTCCATTCATAGATCTCGGTCGGAGGAAAGGCCTTGCATTTTATTATTGATAGTGGTAGTCAAAATAATTTTATATCTACTGAGACATAAAAAATATTGAATCTAAAGGCAACATCACACCCACAACAATATTCTATGGGATGGGTGAGCTAAGGATGAGATATTCAAGAAAACAAGCAATGCCATCTTTCATATTCCATAAAACCATTCAAAGATGAGGTGATTGGGGATGCATCTCCTATTCACAAGTGTGATATTTTGATGGGGTATCCATACATGTATCAATGTCATTTGGTGTATGGGTCTATGACATAGAGTGAGAAAAAAAATTGGGTGGACATAAGTACCAAATACTAGAGGTAAGTCCTACCTTTTTTGCATCTTTGATTAGTTTTAAATTTAATGTAGTAGATTGATTTCCCAAATTAGTACATTTGTGTTATTAATGATTCATCCCAAGGAAGAAAAAAAATTGTATGTAATTCCCATGCCACCATGACCATCGAAACAAAATAGAAAACGTCAATGAGTCAAATTTTAGCAAAATGTTAGAATGTGTTTAAGTTACCAATAGAGGAACCCTCAAACTACAAAATTAGTCATTCTATTGATTTTATACTAGGGACTTCATTGCCTAATGTATATAGGATGTCAAAAATAGAAAATGATGAGATCCAAAGGTAGATAAAAGAATTGATTTAGAAATGACATATGCATCCAAGTGCATCTCCTTGTGGTAGCCTAACTGTTCTTGCAAAGAAAAATAATGGAACACAGAGACTTTTTATTGATTATAGGGCATTGAATAAGATCACTATGAAAAATAGATATCCAATTCCTTAGATAGATGTTCTCTTGGACTAGCTTATAGGGGAAAAATTAATCACTAAAATTGATTTAAAATTTGGGTACCATCAAGTGCCAATTGATACAACAAATGTATGAAATACTTTTTTTAAATCTAAGGAGGGATTATTCAAATGGTTGGTGATGTCCTTTGGCCTCACAAATGTTCTAGCCACATTTATGAGGATGATGAATGATCTACTCAGTCCATTCACTTCTTCTTGTATACTTTTATTTCTAGATGACATTCTAATTTTTAGAAAAACTTGTGAAGAGGATCTACAACATGTGGAACAATTATTTTCTTCCTTGCAAGACCATGGACTCTATGCAAAAAAGGAAAAATTCTCTTTTAGTATGAAGAGTAATAAAAATTTGGGCTATTTTCTTGATAGTGACGGTGTTCATGTTGATTCCAAAAAGATAAAAGTAATTAAAGACTAGCCCACTTTAGGGAGTCTTATACAGTTTAATAGCTTCTTAAGTTTTCTCACATTTATCGCATATTTATGTTTGAGTTTTCACATTTTTATTGGCCTTTAAATGAAGCATTATGAGGAAGAGTGCAAGAAATAGTCAAGTGGACAAGTTCTCAACAACACGCATATGACAACTTAAAACAAAGGTTATGTTCTCCACTAGTTTTATCTCTTCATTATTTACAATTCAATCTTTTTAAGTACAAACTGATGCACCGAAATATTCCCTAGGAGTTGTACCTATGCAACATGGAGATCAAGTTTCCTATGATAGTAAGACCTTTTCTGATACAATGTATAGGTATTCAACCCATGATAAAGAATTATATGTCATTGTTTAAGCTTGAAAGAAATGGAAGTATTATATTTTGGGCAAGGATACTGTCATCCTAATGGATCACAAACCTCTTCAATTTTTGCAAAGACAAGGAAATTTTTAGAATGATAGAAACCAAAGGTGGTCAACATATCTTTAACAATTTAATCTATATATTCTCCATAAGAACGGAATTACCAATAAGGTAGTAGATTATTTGAGCAGGCCTCCAATTCCAGGTATAATCCTGGTGTTATAATTATGTGTTCACCAAACAAAAACTTAGGCTCACTTATATGGACATGATAATTATTTTATGTTGGAAATTCTCATCTTGTGGAAGGTAAACATGTGAATGATTATTTGCAAGATGTAATGCTTTTCCATGTTAGCCAAATCTGTGTGCATGAGGTAGAATGCAAGAAATTGATATGGGAAGCTCACTAAAACAAGATTGTGATATATTTTGGAATAGGTAAGACTATTACTGTACCTAAAAGATTTTTTTATTAGCCCAAAAAATAAAAAATGATGTGATTTTATATATTCAAGCTTGTATAGTATGTGCCATTGCAAAGCCTACAAATCATAATCTGGGTTTATATCTACCACTTATTATTCCACAAAAACCTTGGCATTTAATTTCTATGGATAAATTATGTTCGGTCTTCCTATCACTAGATGCAGGTATGATTGTGTATATGTTGTGGTAGATAGATTCATAAAAATGGCAATCTCCACAAAAGACACTGCAAAGTTGTTCTTTGAGCATGTTTGGGTTCATTTTGGGCTACTAAGCATCATTATTTTAGACAGGGGTAGTCCATTTCTCAAAAAAAATTGGTTTTCATTAGGGGAAATGATGGACACAAAACTAAGTCCACTGCATTTCACCCTTAGATAAATGGTCAAACTGAGGTCGTCAATTAAATGATTATTCAAATTTTGTGCATGTACACTCAAAACATCTATGTACATGCGATCAAATCCTTCACTATGTGTACAACATAGCTACAATAGGGAAATTCACAATTCAACTCGCCATGGCCCATTTGAAGTTTGTCTTGGATATAAGCCATTAGCACTAATAAATATTTCTATACCAATTATGTAGCTTGAATTGGTACCATGCTTGAATAAGGAGAAGGACAAACAAATAAATTTCATCGATAGAATTCATCATTTGCAGTAAAAGGTTGATGAAATTTTAGAGCATACCACTAAGAAGTATAAACAGAGGCATGATGAGCACCAAAGTCTTCATAATTTTTACGTTGGGGATAATATATGGTTGCATTTTCAAAAGGAATGATTGCAAGGTCCTCACATAAGCTCCATCCTCTTATTTATGTTCCATATAAGATCATAAAGAAATTTTGTGAAAATGCATTTCAACTTAATTTGCCTCTATTTTTTGGTATTCATCAGGGCTTTAATGTAGAACTATTGAAGCCTTATTTCCCTCCATTACTAAACATTATAGATGTTGTTGAGGAAATCAGTCATATAGAATTAAATCCAAAAGCTACTAATCCACTCCAAAGTGATCAAGTTGTGGAGGTTGATATGAAAAAATTAAAGAACCAAACTAATTACTTTTACTATTTGGTGCAAGATGGCCAGATTTCTCATTAGGGAAACTGGCTTACGCATGAACAAATTCAGCTTTATTTTCTACACCTACTATAGAGTGTGGATGCAATGGTGCCTATTTCCTTTCGAAGAGGGTTGAATGATCATAAAATGGTTCAAGATGACCAAGAGGAGATGAGCACAAGAATAAATAGGAAAATACCAAAATTTAATTTTTCAGTATTTTCTATATTTGAGTAATTTGCATTTTTAGAGGTCTTAAGGGAATTTCAGAGCCTTGAAACCTTGTGAAAGAACTATTTTTGACTTCATCCTTTCAAAATGAAGCTAGAGCTCTTGTAGATCTTTCCATCAAAGTAAACAATTCACAATTTTGAGCTAGGAGTAGAAAGTTATGACTTCTCCAACTACACATAATTTTGTATATAATATTTTTATAATATTGGCAGTTTTTCTAGTTTATTTTGTAATAAAAATTATACAAAATTTTCATTTTCATTTGCAAGAGATCTTGGTGACCCTTTGGATCAATTAGACTTGGTATTAACTCTAGTTTCAAATGAAATGGATTACTTTTAGCTTTCAAAATCTATTGTCAATACCTCAGGTATCACACTAGGTATTCTATTCTGGATTCATAATTTAGATCACAAAGGAATGGAAATTATTGGGTTTGTAGGAAGGACAAGTTAAAGTGATGAAGAAGTACGATTAATAAAAGAAATGCAAAAATATCTAGCTAGTCTTGTTTGAATGGGTGGAAATAAAAGGAACCATAGGCAATAATTTTTTGTCCCTATTACCAGTGTCCCATCAACTGTTGAGACATTATTTAGATGAATATTGTGTCTTTCATAGATTGATTGCTGCATTAGGTACAAATATCAAAAGATGTAGATCTTTGGGTGTGTATTATTACTATTGTTCTTAAGAGGATAGTGTGTGAGATTCACAAATAGACCACATCAAGGCTTATGACTAATCTAGCTCCCAGGTGGAAAATTTTGTGTGCAATTTAGTCCATGTGCAATGATAATGGGTGTCACTTACACTCACAGGTCACACATAAATCCTAACATGAGAAGGACTCTGTCCTTGAAAGAAAATCTAGAGAAACTGAAGCTCCCAGTCTGGAAGTCCTTATTGAAAAGAGTTGAAGGATGCTCTGGAGCCAGAAATGCAATGTTTCATTGTCGTTGCACGTTTCAATAGAGACACAATGTTTCAATGCAAAAACGTGTGTTTCACCGGGTAAAAATTTTGTTCCTCTCTGTTGCCAACTTTGAAGTTCATGCAAGGGATTTTTCCATGTGTTTCTCTCAGTTGCCTAGATGATTTTGCCAAGCATTCCACCTCAAACTAGGGCATTAAAAAAATTATTTAAAGACTGGTTAAACTAGGGTAAACAAAGAGTTATTTCATAACTTTTTTAAAAATAAATTTTACAATTTTAATTTGACTGCCAGAAAAATTGGGCGACATCTAATGCATTAAAAAAAATATTTTAAATTTGACTACCAGAAAAATTGGGTGACATCCAATGCATGTTAATGCATTAAAAAAATTATTTCAAAACTATGGTAAACACATAGTAACTTTCTTTAAAATAAACTTTGTAATTTTAATTTGAACTAAGTATTACGTTAAAACTAACTATTGGATAATTTGACACAATATGTCATTGTTAAGATAAATTTTTTTATTATTTTAACTTCTTAAATTTAAGTTAATAATTTAAATATATTAATATTTTTTTATTATATTTAATTTTTAATGAGAAGCATGTAATATACAATGGCATTTTTTTATTTCTTATTATTTTTATATTTAATTTTGTATTAGTATTTTTTATGATTAGATTTTTTTGTTATCCACCACTTTAAAAATAGTGTATGATTTTATTAAATACTAAATTATTTAAATATATATATTTTAATAAATTTTGCATGTTTTAAATTTTTTTAATAATTAAATTGTTAATGATATATATTCTATTTAAAAAATAGTTTTGTGTTTGTTAATGAATAGAGGTAAAATGAATTCACCTCTATTTGGATGTAAAGTGGGGAAAATGAGATCTATTCTTAAAACCAAATTCCCAAAGGAGAGATCCAATTTGATCAACCAAGAGGTTAATACACAATTGAATCACTTTATAAAGAATATGGAAGAGAGAGAGAGAGAGAGAGAGAGAGAGAGAGAGAGAGAGAGAGAGAGAGAGAGAGAGAGAGAGAGAGAGAGAGAGAGAGAGAGAGAGAGTCCAATATTTCCCTATGAATGATATTATGTTTGAAACTAGGGGATAATTGAAATACAAATACTAACCTCAAATTAGGGAAAATCTGAAAAATGTCAAATTCTGATGTCTATGTATACTTTCAGGTAATTCTGTAACCTTATACTCTGGACTGGAAATGCCAAGACAGAGAAAACCCAAAAATCTTTCTCCAAGATGATCTCAAGTCGGGTTTGACCCTCATAAAAGGTCAAATACTACATTCTTTATTTGAAGTCTGATTCTGATTCTATTCGTAGATCTTGGAAGTTTGTTGAAAAGGGTATCCATATTTTCTCTTAGATCTGAAATTGTGCACCTGTACTTGCAAGAAAATAGGGGATTATGTTGTATGGGGGGTTTGCCTTGGTCAAACCCCAATTTAGGAATTAACCTTGAAATTGAATTGAAATATATTGTGCATAAACAAAGTAATTGAAACAAATCACCTTTCTTATGTTGAAGTCCTTGTAGAGGATTTGAATCCTCAAATCCACAAGTACGAATGCTTCAATGGGTGTAGGATGAATGTAGGATGTCTCCAATCAATGGCATTTGATCTTCAACACCAATCTTGACTTGATCTTTGCATATGAGAAGGCTTGAATGAATGGAGAAGGATGGATCTTCAAGGGGGCTCCAAAGAGATTGAATCCTTCAATGGATAACAATGGATCTCCATGATGGATGAATGCTTGAACACTTGAAGGCTTGAAGGATTTCTTGAACTTGAGAGCTTGTTCTCACAAAACTTGATTAAGAAAATGAGAGAGGAAGGCCTCCTTTTATAGTGAACTAGGGCACAATCCTCTAGAGGGGCCACCTTGGAGAATTAAATCCCAAATAGGTTCTAACCTTTAGAAAATATACCTAGATTAAATGCAATTAAAGGATTTACCATCCAAAAACCCGAAATGGCCGGCCCAGAGATGAGAAAACAAATATCTTGAAAGCCCGCTGCTCAGAAATCATGAAAATTAGAAATTTGAATGAGGGGGAGAAAATCAAGGTTGCACCCAACCTAGTTAGGTTTGAGCTTGATCCTGACATAGTCAAGTTTGACCTCAAATTTGACCCTGGTCTCAAATTCACTTAGAACCAAGTCGGGAGGTCCCGGGGATGCCCAGAAACCTAGAAATGATGCCAGAACAAGACAAAATGTCAGGGATAGACATAAAATCCTATTAGAACTATGATGAAGGCCGGGAGGACTTATTTTTGAATCCTACCTAGAAAATAGAGCCATGGAAGAGGGAAAAGAAGTATCTTGAAAAATAATATGTGCGTATTGAAAAGTGCATGTGTACAACAGATGAGTAGAGTGTATGCCCCTACATTAAAGTCATTGACGACACTTTAATAGGAGCAATGGCTTTAACAGAAACATAAACAACTCCATTGATTATGTTTCCACATCGAGATCTCGCCAGATGAAGACAAATCAAAGGAAATGTCACAGAAAACATGCAGAGAACACATAAGGGATCTACCTACCATGGGGTCAGTATGATCATAAGATAATATATGTATGATATTATTGCGAATGAATTGACATCATTCCCCAAAGAAAGTAGAACTACAATCACAAAGGAGGAAAGATTACATAAGATATATGAAGGAGAATCTTTTTGGACCATGACATGAAGACCAAAAAGAATTAGTGCTACCATATCTCAAATCTAAGCAAATTACACAAGGAAACATTTACGAACAATAGCACAATTACAACATAACATTGAACAACGCATAGAAGAATAGAGATACATATAGAAGAATTTGAACAATAATTTTGATTCCTTCATCACCTTGCACCAATTGAGTAACAAGGATTGTATAAGAGAATCTAACAACATTTAGCAAACACATTACTAGAGAAGCATAGTACAACAGGAAAACACACAACAAAGCTACCATGAAGGACAAGCTGATCAAGCGTGCCGCCTACTTTCCCCATCTCATTGTATATAATTTAGGGAAGGTGGGTAACTTGCAAGAGGGACTATATCTCACACAGTAGGTGATGCAGGAGCATCCTGGGTGTAAGAGCAATCTTGCATCACCCAAAAATATTTCTATTTTTATATTCAATAAGGGCTATTTTGTGCAGAGCTGCTATTTATGGAAAGTTATTATTTTTGGTAATTTTTGTATGTGCTCAGAATGATTTGATTTCTTTCTTGGAGGTTCATTTTGGTCATATAAGCCTGCCAGTAAAGTTTCATTGCCAGATCAAGTGTATATTGGAAGATATTGAAGATTTTCGGTATTGGCAGTAGGGTACAGAAACTTTGAACTCAGTTTTGAAGGCTTTAGAGGCCCCGGATGAGGTCAAAAATTTGGGTGACGGGTGCTTGCACGGGTCAAGCCTGTAGAGCACTTCGTGGCATTTTTGAAATGGGGTTATAATAGCCGATCGGGTCAACTGGTGATGACTTAAGGTCTTCGGAAGTTGGGCCACCCGAAATGGCAAAAAATAATTTTCTTCAAAATTTCTGTTCAGGTTTCAAAGGTTATCTTGAGCCGACTATGATGTAATAAAATGTAAAATAAAATAATTCTAAGTTTGGTCGGCCTTATTGGCTAAAATTCTGGAACCTTCCAGGCGGTGGAAAATTGCCTATATAAGGAAGGCTGTATTATTGTCTTAGGCAGTTTAGAATAGTTCTGGGTAGTAGATCTGGGTAATAGTTTGAGGCTTTGTCCTACAGAATATTGTAAGGGAATGCCCATGTGGCTTTGCATATTGTAATTCTGAAAGTTTGTAATTCCACATTTGTGGAGATAATAAGAAGCCAATTTTCTGTTCTTGCATATTGTTGTTGTTTCTCTATTTCTGTTATGTATTTGTGGTATTAAGGGGAGCACCCTTCATCAGGTGGTATCAGAGCAGGAGTTCTTGAGTGTGGAAACAGATCACCGACCATGAGGCAGTTTGCACCAGGATCGTGGCTAGGGTTTCAGCGCGCATCACGAAAATGCCTCCACGAAGGGAACGTGGTGGAAGAGCTGGTGTTGTAACACCTGAGGTTAGAGAGTTGCAGAGACAAGTGCAAGCATTGCAAGAAGAGATTCGCAGAAGAATGAATCTTAATGTCAGAGATGAAAGCGAGGATGAAGCCGAAGAAGAATATCAAGAAGGAGAAGTCAAAATTGTGAACCAGGAGGAAGAAAGACTTTTTCGGGCCATTTCTAAGATTGGGAAAAGACCTAAGATTGAGGTTCCTACATTTTCTGGAAATCTTAACCTAGAAGAATTGATCGACTGGATCAACGAATGTGAGGAATATTTTGAGTATGAAGATGTTGAGGATCCTGATAGGGTCAAATTTGCAAAGGCCAGACTGAAAGGTCATGCGAAGATATGGTGGCAAGAGATTTAGTTGGAGTGAAATAGAAGGGGAAAGGAGAAAATCATGAGATGGGATCAGATGGTGGATAAATTGAAGCGACAGTTCATTCCTGTTGATTATGAGCTTGACCTACTGAAGAAAATGCAGAGTTTGAAGCAAGCAGGAAGATCTGTTCAGGAGTATACAGAGGAGTTCTATCAACTTCTCATCAGAACAGGCCACGCAGAAGCTGATAAGGAGAAAGTTGCCTGATACCTTAATGGGTTAAGGCCAAGCATTCAGGAGGAGATGAATCTGGTTCGAATGAACAGTATTGAAGAGGCATACCAGTTTGCCCTAAAAGTAGAGGAAAAGTTGAACAAGAAGTTTGAGAGCAGACAAAACGGAAGAGGTCGCGGTGGATGATCTGGTGGATGGTCATATGGTGGCCGAATGAGGATCCAAAAAAGAAGGATGAGGCCAGTAGTAGTCAGAATCAGCGAGGAAATAATTCCAATTGCTTCCAGGATCAAAATAATAGAGATCAGAGAGGAAGAGGAAGAGGACAAGGATCTGGAAGAGGTGGCTTCCGTGGAACATGTTTTCACTGTGGAGAAGAAGGTCATAGGGCATTTGAATGTCCTCAGCGCCAAGGCAGAATAGACAGGAGAAATGAAGGCCAGGCCAGAGTTGCACATGTAGATGAAGATGCCAGATCATCAAATTCTGAAGATGCTGAAAGAGGAGAAACGTTGATTAACAGAAGAGTCCTGTTGAGTGGTGAGAATGAACTTGAGCAAAGGAGGAGCCTGTTTCACACCAGGTGAAAGTGTGAAGGTAAATGTTGTGATGTGATTATTGATAGTGGAAGCACTGACAATTTGGTGTCAGAAGAGATGGTGACAAAGTTGAAGCTCAAGAGACAGAAACACCCACATCCATATCGGATTGCCTGGGTACAGGATGACCACAAGGTTATGGTCAATGAACAATGCCTGGTGAAGTTCAAGATTGGCAGATACCAAGATAAGGTATTGTGTGATATCATATCTATGGATGCATGTCATATGTTGTTGGGTAGACCATGGCAGTTTGACAGATGTGCTGTACACGATGGTCGTGCGAATACCTATTCCCTGACAAAGGATGGAGTGTGACATAAGCTAAAACCATTGAAGGAGACTGAAGAAAAGGTATGTGGTAATGCAAGGATAACTTTTGTTGATGGAAGAAATTTCCTAGATGGTATGAGGCATGAGCATGTATGTTTTGCTTTAATTCCAAAAGCTGGTAAAGAGGAAGTAGAAGATGTTCCTGTAGAAGTTGCAGATTTGTTGAATGAGTTTCAGGATATTGTATCCGATAATGTGCCTGATGGATTACCACCAGTCAGGAAGATCAGTCATCAGATGGACTTGATTCCAGGAGTGAGTTTGCCGAATAAGGCAGCACACAGAATGACACCTGTAGAAAGTGAGGAGTTGAACAGACAAGTACATGAACTGTTACAGAAAGGATTGATCTGTGAGAGTCTGAGTCCCTATGCTATACCAGCAGTATTGGCACCAAAGAAGAATGGAGAATGGAGGATGTGTACAGATTCTAGGGCAATAAACAAGATCACAATCAAGTATAGGTTTCCATTGCCACGAATGGATGATATTATGGACTGTTTGAGTGGAGCTGTGTATTTCTCAAAGATAGATCTGAAAAGTGGATATCATCAGATTCAGATCAGAGAAGGGGATGAATGGAAGACTACCTTCAAGACAAAAGAAGGATGGTATGAGTGGTTAGTCATGCCTTTTGGGCTAACCAATGCACCGAGCACTTTCATGCGGCTCATGAATGAGGTTCTGAAAGAATTTCTGGGTAAGTTTGTCATTGTTTACCTAGATGATATTTTGATCTTTAGTAAGATATTGGATGAGCATATGATGCATATTCGTATGGTATTTGAGAAGTTGAGAGAAGAGAAATTGTTGATTAATTTGAAGAAGTGCAGTTTTGTGAAGAAAGAGTTAGTGTATTTGGGATTTGTAGTTTCAGTAGAAGGTCTAAAAATGGACCCAAAGAAGGTACAGGCTATCCTTGAATGGCCTACTCCAAGGAGTACTACTGAGGTAAGATATTTCCATGGTCTAGCTAGCTTTTACAGAAAGTTTATCAAAAATTTTAGCAGTATTTGTGGACCCTTGACTGAAACAATGAGAGGGGATAGAAAAGAGTTTAAGTGGACTAATGGGGCAGAAAATAGTTTTCAGTTGTTGAAACAAAAAGTTACAGAACAACCCGTTTTAGCACTTCCAGATTTTAATAAGGTGTTTCAAGTAGATTGTGATGCTAGTGGTACTGCAATAGGAGCTGTTATGAGCCAAGAAGGTAAACCTATTGCTTATTTCAGTGAGAAGTTAAATGATGCCAAGAGGAAATATTCTATTTATGATCAGGAATTTTATGCTATAGTTCAGGCATTAAAGAAGTGGAGACATTATCTGCTTCCTAAGGAGTTTGTTTTGTATACTGATCATCAAGCTTTGCAATATTTGAATAGTCAAGGAAAATTGAATCAAAGGCATTTGAAATGGGTTGAGTTTTTGCAGAGTTATACATTTGTTTTGAAACACAGGAGTGGAAAGTCTAATAGGGTTGCAGAAGCTCTTAGTAGAAGGCAACTATTGCTGATAGAAATGTAGATTGAAGTGGTTGGGTTCAAGGAACTCAAGAATTTGTATCCAGAGGATCCTGATTTTGGTGAAGCTTGGAAAGCTTGTGCAGAACCTGTTACTCTAGACAGGACAAAATGGTTGGATTTCATCATCCAGGATGATATGCTATTCAGAGGGAGTCAGTTGTGCATTCCACGAAGTTCTATGAGGGAGAATCTCATCAAGGAGAAGCATAGTGGAGGATTGGCTGGACATTTTGGTCGTGATAAAACCCTTGGTTTGGTTAGTGAGAATTATTATTGGCCATAGTTGCAGCAAGATGTGAAAAAGTTTGTACAGAGTTGTAGAGTATGTCAGATGGTGAAAGGAGTGCAGTAGAATACAGGGTTGTATAAGCCATTACCCGTACCAGAGAAGCCTTGGGAGGATATCAGCATGGACTTTGTTCTTGGTTTACCGAGGACTCAGCGGGGACATGATTCAATTTTTGTGGTGGTTGACAGATTTTCAAAGATGGCACATTTCATTCCCTGCAAGAAGACTAATGATTCTGTTCATGTAGCAGAATTGTTTTTCAGAGAAGTAGTGAGACTTCATGGTTTGCCAAAGACCATAGTTTCAGATCAGGACACTAAGTTTGTTGGATATTTCTGGCGTACGTTGTGGAAGAAGTTGAAGATAGATTTGAAGTTCAGTTCATCACATCATCCACAGACTGATGGACAGGCAGAGGTGGTGAATAGGAGTTTGGGAAATTTGCTGAGATGTTTGGTTGGAGATAAGCCAACAGGATGGGATTTGATTTTACCACAGGCGGAATTTGCATACAATAATTCTGTCAACAGGAGCACTGGTAAATCACCATTCCAGATTGTATATGGAAGTAGTCCAAGAAATGCATCTGAATTGAGGAAGATAGATAAAGGAGAAATAAGTAGTGCTGAAGCTGAAGATTTTGCAGAACACTTGAAGAACATCCATGAAGAGGTGAGGAAGCATATTACCAAGATGAACGCACAGTATAAGGCTAAGGCAGATGAGAAAAGGAGGTATAAGGAATTTCAGATTGGTGATGAAGTCATGGTTCATTTGCAGAAGGAGCTGTTTCCAGTTGGTACATATAACAAGCTGAAAATGAAGAAGTTTGGACCATGTAGGATACTGAAGAAACATGATTCAGGAAATGCATATGAGGTAGAATTGCCTACTGAGCTAAATATTTCACCAATTTTTAACATTTCAGATCTGACAGAGTATCATGAAGGAGGTGTTGAAGATGAGATCATAGCAGCACAGTGGAGTATTCCAGCAACTAGTTCAGACACTAAGGAGATCGAAGATATACTGGACAGTCGTGTTGGTAGAAGCACAAGGAACAGGACATATGAAGAATATCTGGTCAAGTGGAAAGGATGACCTGTTGAAGATTCATCATGGCTGACAAAGGAGGAGGTTAGCCATCTTAGTTTTCCTCTCCACACCTGAGTCGTGACAGGGTCACTTCTCAAAGTACCCTGGGTGTCTGATGTAGGAGCATCCTGGGTGTAAGAGCAATCTTGCATCACCCAAAAATATTTCTATTTTTATATTCAATAAGGGCTATTTTGTGCAGAGCTGCTATTTATGGAAAGTTACTATTTTTGGTAATTTTCGTATGTACTCAAAATGATTTGATTTCTTTCTTGGAGGTTCATTTTGGTCATCTAAGCCTGCCAGTAAAGTTTCATTGCCAGATCAAGTGTATATTGGAAGATATTGAAGATTTTCGGTATTGGCAGCAGGGTACAGAAACTTTGAACTCAATTTTGAAGGCTTTAGAAGCCCCGGATGAGGTCAAAAATTTGGGTGGCGGGCGCTTGTGTGGGTCAAGCCTGTAGAGTGCTTCGTGGCATTTTCGAAATGGGGTTGTAATAGCCGATCGGGTCAACTGGTGATGACTTATGGTCTTCGGAAGTTGGGCCACCCAAAATGGCAGAAAATAATTTTCTTCAAAATTTCTGTTCAGGTTTCAAAGGTTATCTTGAGCCGACTATGATGTAATAAAATGTAAAATAAAATAATTCTAAGTTTGGTCGGCCTTATTGGCTAAAATTTTGGAACCTTCCAGGCGGTGGAAAATTGCCTATATAAGGAAGGCTGTATTATTGTCTTAGGCAGTTTAGAATAGTTCTGGGTAGTAGATCTGGGTAATAGTTCGAGGCTTTGTCCTACAGAATATTGTAAGGGAATGCCCATGTGGCTTTGCATATTGTAATTTTGAAATTTTGTAATTCCACATTTGTGGAGATAATAAGAAGCCAATTTTATGTTCTTGTATATTGTTGTTGTTTCTCTATTTCTGTTATGTGTTTGTGGTATTAAGGGGAGCACCCTTCATTAGTAGGAATGATAGCCAGTTCCAAACAAGGATCCTCTTAAGAATCACAATGTTCGACACTAGGTGTAAGAGTTAATTGTTATGAAAGCATATTAGGTAAATCAATGTCAATGTCAATATTCTCATATTCATCATTAACATCATCAGTATCATCAAGAGTATCTTCTTCATCCAAATTAATCAAAATATGATCTAAGATACAAATAGAATCATCATAATCATGCATGTGAACATCATTATTAGTAGTAATTTCTTCTAACACATTATACATAGGATTATTCGAAGAAGGTAGAGATCTTTTAGCTTTAGCATGAGCATGACATTTTTTACGACGTTCATTAGCAGATCGGTTTCATTTTGATTTATTTTAAATAGGTTGAGAACAAGAAGGAACAATCATAGGATCCTTCACAAGTTCTTTAGGAAGATCAGTAGGATTATTAGCCATAGGAGGAACAATCACAGGATCTTTGATAGGTTTGGTATAAGGAACTTGATTAACAGAACTAGAAGCCATAGTTAAAGGAGGTATTGAGGGTGTAGGTAAAAGACCACAATTAAGATCCCTAGGAGGTGAACTTAGTTCAAGAATTTTACGATGTTTATAATCTTGATATCATCAAAAAATATTATCAGGTCAAGGACGACATGAATTAGGTAATGAAGGCCAAAAGAAATCTTGAGCAGCACAATCTCTAGGCCTAGAAGGTTGATATAGACTATGATTGATCATCTTCACTTCTTCATCATGAATGAACTTAAGACACTTATGGATAGGTGAAGCAATAACATGCATGTCAGTCAACCAAGGAAAACCTAGCTTAACTTGAAACTGATCAGAAGTAGGAACCACAACAAAGGTAGTGTTCACAATTTTTCCACAAAGTTCAACTGGTAAAGTAATAGAACCAAATGATGGATAAAGAAAACCATTGCAAGTCTGAATCCACACATCTGATGTATCATAAAAGTCATGTTGTAAGCTTTTCATAAAAAGATTTTCTTTAGTGATAACATTGACTAAGGATGTAGGATCAACAAGACAACCATGAGTAGGTTTCTAAGCAATCCTAGCAGCAATGTAAAGGGGACCATCAAGAGCTTTAATAGTCTCAAAGTCATCAAAGGTAATCAAAAGCTCCCGAGGTATTTTATTCTTAAACTGTTGTCAAGGTTTAGGTTGAATTTTCATTTTAGGTTTAGGTTTGGGTCGAGGTTGAACCTAAGGTTGAAGTTGAAGGTGCGGTTGAGGTTGAGGTGGAGATACAGACTGATCAATATGCTACACTTGATTAACAACATGATTGAGATCATCCATATTTGAATCATACAAAATTTCCATAGCAGATGGTTGAACAATAGTATTAGTATCATGCATAGGTAAAGGGTTTGTATAGCTTTTAAGGTTTTGATTAGGAGGAGAGATAGATTGATTCCCACTACTATCCAGATTATCAACAGATAAAACCTTAGAATTAATTAGATCATGAACCTTATGTTTTAAAGAATAACATTTCTCATTATCATGACCATTCTAATGATGATATTGACAAAAAGCATTTTGATCAAAAGATTTAGATGGAATCATAGTAGGTAAAAGATGTTGAATAGGAGGTAAAGTAATCATATTAGTAGCCAACAACCTATTCATAATAGCATGTAAAGATTTAGAAAGAGGAGTAAACATATGATTTAATCAAAAAGTAGTGGATGCAAAAGTGGCATTATGAGATGTAATAGAAACATGATCAGCAACTACATTCACTTGTTTGTTTATCTTGACATAGTTGTTGAATTTTTAAAACTTATTTGGATTAGGAGCAGCATCACTCTTATTAACTAGAATAGGAGCGATTGGAGTGTTGCTCTCAAATTGACTCACTTGTAATTGATAATAATGAAGCGTTGTACAAATTTGTTGAAAAGACGTAAATTTAGTAAGCATAATCTTATCTCTAATATCCTTTTGCAAATTTGAAATAAACATACGTTGAATATCAATATTAGGAACAAGATAGGAAATCTGAGCATGTAAATGCTTAAATCTACCAATAAATTCGATCAATTTTTCTTTAGCACTTTGTTTACAATGCATCAAATCAGTCAAAGACACTTGTGGGCCAATATTAGTTTGAAATTATTTAATAAAGGCATTAGCAACTTTTGGAAAGGAATCAATAGAATAAGAAGGCAAGGAACAATACCATTGTAAGGCCTTGTCACAAAACGTTCTAGTAAATAGTTTGGCTAAAATCCTATGGTCATGAGCATAATCACAACAAAGGTTTTGGAATGTTTTAACATGATGAATAGGATCTCCTTTTCCATTATAATTCTCAAGACAAGGAATCTCACCTTGCTGAGGAACAGGAGTACAAATGATGTCTTGGGACAAGGGACTTCCCATGTCACATGTAGGAATACTAAACTTGTTTTGAGTTAAGGACGTAATTTTTTGTTGTAAGGATGATACAGTTTGAGCCAAACTGATGATGGTTGAATCATTAGAGGAAATAGGAGGAGTAGCAACATTAGACACACTAGGTAAAGTGTAAGAAGTTGGAGGAATAGAAGGCACAACTAGAGGAACACTAGGAACTATAGTTGGAAGCGGATTGGAATAAGTAAAAGGAATAGTATGATATGAAGGTTGTGATGTAGGAAGGGACATAGGAGCAACACTCATAGGAATAGAGGGAACTATCACAGTCACCAAAGAAGGATTATAGATAGGAATACTAGGTAAAGGATTAGAAGGAGGTTCAAAACTAGGGATAGGAGGAATCAACCCTAAATCTTGAGCTTCTTGAGCTAAAGGTTTAACATTTGAATGCACAAGATGAGTAATACCATGCAAGACGTTAACACCATGATCACTATCATGGAGAACTTTCTTAAGAGCCTCGATAGCTTGAATGGAATCTTGATTATGGTTTTCTTGAAGAAGCCAATTACCCATTTTATCAAGTTCAGTGGAAAGTTTTTGGACTTGTTTAGGAGGGACTCTTAAAGCATCATCCTCATCATGAGATGAGTGAGATGAGTTATGCTCCATAGTAGGATTTGAATCATGAAGAATCAAGTTATCATCTGGGATCCTAAGGAAAGGAGAAGAAGATTCAGGATCAAAGACACCCATGAGTCTACGACTTCATCTAACTGGAATTTTATAAGTAGGACTAGTGGTAGTAAAGCTCATAAACCAATGTAATGAAAATGAACTAAACTATGAACATATAAAGCATGCATATAAAGTCTAATTAGCATGCAAGATCTAACACAAAGGAAAAATCTAATACTAATAAGATAAAATGAAAGCACAATAAAGCATCCAATTCCACAAAAGAAAAGAGAGTAAGTATGTTAGGTTCACCAAAATGAATAGAGGTAAAATGAATTCACCTCTATTTGGATGTAAAGGGGGAAATATGAGATCTATTCTCAAACCCAAATTCCCAAAGGAGAGATCCAATTTGATCATCTAAGAGGTTAATACATAATGGAATCACTTTATAAAGAATATGGAAGAGAGAGAGAAAATCTAATATTTCCCTATGAAGGATATTGTCTTTGAAACTAGGGGATATTTGAAATACAAATACTAACCTCAAATTAGGGCAAATCTGGAAAATGTCAAATTCTGATGTCAGTGTATACTTTCAGGCAATTCTACAACTTGCTCTAGACTAGAAATGCCAAGACAAAGAAAACCCATAAATCTTTCTCCAAGATGAGCTCAAGTTGGGTTTGACCCTCATAAAAGGTCAAACACTACATACTTTATTTGAAGTCCGATTCTGATTCTATTCACAAATCTTGAAATTTTTTCAAAAAGGGTATCCAAATTCACTCTCAGATTTGAAATTCCGCATTTGTGCCTATAAGAAAATGGGGTTTTTTTTTTTATGGGGAGTTTACCTTGGTCAAACCTTAATTTAAGAATTAACCTTGAAATTGAATTGAAATATATTGTGCATAAACAAAGTAATTGCAAAAAATCACCTCACTTATGTTGAAGTCCTTATAGAGGATTCAAATCCTCAAATCCACAAGTAGGAATGCTTCAATGGATGTAGGATGAATGTAGGATGTCTCCAATCAATGGCATTTGATCTTCAACACCAATCTTGACTTGATCTTTGCATATGAGAAGGCTTGAATGAATGGAGAAGGATGGATCTTCAAGGGGGCTCCAAAGAGATTGAATCCTTCAATGGCTAACAATGGATCTCCTTGATATATGAATGCTTGAACACTTGAATGCTTTAATTCTTGCTTGAACTTGAGAGCTTGTTCTCAAGAAACTTGATTGAGAAAATGAGAGAGGAAGGCCTCCTTTTATAATGAGCTAGGGCACAATCCTGTCGAGGGGCTACCTTGGAGAATTAAATCCCAATTAGGTCCTAACCTTTAGAAAATATACCTAGATTAAATACAATTAAAGGATTTACCATCCCGAAACTTGAAATGGCCGACCGGGAGGTGGGAAAATAAATATCCCGAAAGCTCGATGCCCAAAAATCAAGAAAATTGGAAATTTGACTAAGGGGGGAAAAATCAAGGTTGGACTTGACCTATTCAGGTTCAAGCTCAATCTTGACCTAGTCAGGTTTGAACTCAAATCTGACCTTGGTCCCAGATTCACTCAAAACCAAGTCAGGAGGTCCTAGGGATGCCTAGAAACCTAGAAATGATGCCAGAACAGGACAGAATGCTAGGGATAAACATAAAATCCTATGATTACTATGATGAAGGCCAGGAGGACTTATTTTTGAATCCTACCTAGAAAATAGAGCCATGGAAGAGGTAAATTAAGGAGAAGCCTTGAGATCCTAACCCTAATTTCACAGAAAATGAAGAAATCAAGTACAGAGAAGAAGTGGAAAGCGGGGAGAAAAGCCAAATACATGCAAAGACCTAATCAAGGAACTTAACATGACCCCAGACCACTTACTCGGAGGGCTAAATGCTCTTATCATGGAAGTGCTTCTATTTTAGGATGATACAATTAATATGGCATGCAATATGTTAATCTTAAGTTGTCTTTTTCTTTTCTATTAGTTTTACATTACTTTTGAAAGGTTGTTAAAATATGGCATGCAATATATAACTTTTTTATAAAAGGACTACAATGGAGATTATAAATCACAAGTTGATTAAAGGATTCATAAAAAGGAGAGGGGAGCTAAAGATTTGACATTACAAATCAGGTATGGTTTTTTATGCATATGTATTTTTAAGTAAAAAGAATTTATATTTTAACTTTTTGAAATATGTCTATTGGTTGTATGTATTCTTATTTTGAGAAATGTAGATACTTGTAAATAGGTTTTGGGGAAAAATGGATGGTGCTTCTTCAAATCCTGAGATGAATGAATTGCAAAATCAACACATGAGTCCCACAAATTATAACAAAGTGAAAAGGGAATTTGAGAAGAAGTTGTGGAAGATTGTCACAATAACTAGAAATTACTCAATAGGAAATTATGGTAGTTCTTGAAGTAGGCACTGGATATGCCCTCATTGTAAGAAAGACAAATCTGGTTCAATTGCTCGAGATCAATATCATTTGTTGGGAGTTGGAAAGAAAGAACCAATTGTTGTATGCAATAAGATTCCAAAAGGAGAAAAAGTTGATTTGATCAGAGAGTTTAATTTTGTAGAGTCTTTAAAACCTATCGAGGAACAATCACAAGATTCTCAACAAGGGGTGTCACAATTTGTAAGTGCTTCTAGTGCCTCTATTTATGAATCTCAAATTGGAAAAATGTTTGATGCTACTGACATAAAGAATGTAGATGCTTCTATTGGAAGGCTTTCCTTTGGTTGTGGAATGCCATTCAACATAGCTAGGTCTCCTTTATGGAAAGAAGCTATTAGGATGGTCAATAATACATCTAAAGGATATGTTCCTCCAAGTTATGAAAAACTTCACACTTTTGTTCTAGATGATGAGAAGAAACGCCTTGAAGAAAGGCTACAAGATATTAGAAGTAGTTGGTCATATATAGGTGTTTCCATAGTTTCAGATGGTTGGACTGACATTGCACAGAGACCACTAATTAATATTCTCATTTCTTCACCAAAGGGCACAATGTTTATCAAATCTCATGATACTTCAGGACATGTGAAAGATGCAACATATTTGGCGGGTCTTTTAAAAGATGCAATTGAACAGGTAGGGAGAAATAATGTTGTGCGAATTATAACTGATAATGCTTCAAACAATTTTTTGGCAGGAGGGATGATTGAAGATGAGTTTCCAAATATTTTTTGGACACCATGTGCAGTTCATTGCATGAACTTGCTTCTTAAAGATTTTCATGATAAGCTTCCTTGGGTTAGTGAGGTAGTTGCAAATGTTACAAAAATACAACATTTTATTGTGAATCACTCTATGTCACATGCTATATATAGGAAATATGCTTCTTTGCAGCTACTTAGATGTGTAGAAACATGATTTGTGTCAAATTTTATCATGGTTGATCAAATTGTAAAGGGAAAACAAGCATTGAGGGAAATGGTGGTGTCTACTGAATGGGAGAGATGGAGAGATGGATCAAGTAATAGTAGCCAAGCATGTGATGAAATTTATGATCTCATAATTGGTAGTGGGTCATTTTTATTTTGGTAATGGGAAAGTGATCTCCTAATGCTTTCTTGGCCTATTCTTGAAGTCCTTCGTCTTTTTGATAAAGATAAACCATGCATGGGAGATGTGTTTGAGAAGCTAGATCAGATGAGGGAGAAGATTAAAGATTTGTTTATTGTTGGGGTGCCATCATTTGATCAAAAGACACATGATATTGTTTGGGAATGTAGTTTACAAAGATGGAAGATGCTTCATAGTCCTCTTCACTCTGTTGGATTTTTACTTAATCCTAAATGGTTTCACAAAAAATCATGGTTGAATGATGAGGTTTCCACTGGATGGAAAACCTATATGGACAAAGTTTATCCAATTAGGGAGGATCACACTCAAATAAAGGAGGAAATGTCAAAATATATTGATGGAGTAGATTATTTTTCTCATAAAGATGTTCCATTTGATCGATTGAATATGGAGCCCAAAGCATTTTGGGAGAATTGTGGAGGAAAAACACCAAAAATAACAAATACCACAATTCATCTATTATCTCAGGTAAATTTCACATGCTTAGTCATATGATAGTTGCATATTAAATTTATATGACTATTAATTTACTTTAAAATAATAATAATTTTTACTTTTATTTTACATAAACAGGTTTCTAGTGCTTCTACATGTGAAAGAAATTGGAGCGAGTATGCCTTCATCCATACTATGAAGCGAAATAGGCTAGGTAGCAAAAAAGAAGAAGATCTTGTGTATGTTCATTCAAATCTTTGACTTTTATCTCGAGCTTCCAATGATTATAAATCAGGTCCTCATAGAATGTGGGACTATAGTGGCTCAATGGATGATGGAAATGATGAATTTCCAATAGAAGTACTTGAAGATCAAGCAGAAGAAAGTTTACTTGTAGTTCGGCTTGAGAGAGGTGAGACAAGCAAAAGCATTGCTTGAGCATAAAACCTTTAATGAAATCTTTCAATATCATATTTATGTAATTGCAAATGACTATGATAGTTATATTTTATTTTTTGAGCTCAGGATTATGTTAAATAAAATAGCAAAAAGTAATCTTTCATCTTTAATTTTTACTATAGTTTGTATTTTACAAACTTTAATGTTATGCAATTATAATTTACATGTATATGTCATCCATTGTTTTGAACTTGCATGTATTTTTAAGTTTGTATTTAGTGTCATGCACTTTTATTCTAACTTCCATGTATATGTCATGATTAAATAGGTATTTTTATTTTAACTTGCATGCATATGTTTACTTGTATTCTAGAAACTTTCATGTCATGCACTTTTATTTTAACTTCCATATATATTTCATGATTAAATATGTATTTTTATTTTAATTTGTATGTATATGTTAAGATTAAATATGTACTTTCATGTTAACTTGTATTTTAAACTTGTATCCTACAAATTTGAATG